>VDFB02308278.1:0-28716 GCA_007258455.2 Sequoia sempervirens | reverse complement strand
TAACCGGAAGTTTGGGGGGTTCTCGGAAGAAAATAGCGAAAAAAATTATCCCTAAGGTCGACACCAAAAGGAATGTATAAACCAATGCTTCCATAGATTCGATCGTAGTTTACAATTAATAGAGATAGCTTTCGTACTAATTACAACATTTTCCATAAAAAAGTGGAATCAAAATCTCAATATCGCATTAACGAACGGAGCAATACCATATTATACCACTTGTCTTTTAGTAGTTGGATCTCCCAGTTTTTGGAATGCCCCAAATTCTACTTGAGCATCCAAATCCGGATCAATACCGGCAAAAACATCTCGAAATAGAGTTCTAGCACCATGCCAAATATGTCCAAAAAGAAAAGAAGAGCAAATGTAGCATGCCCAAAAGTAAACCAACCCCTTGGGCTACTCTATCAATGGCTTAGATTATGGGTATGCATATACTGCTCTATGGAGATATAACAAATGACAAGTCTTGAAAAGGTCTTAATTAGGTCTTGAAAATTAGCTAAAAAATTAAAGTTTTATAATTGCTTGAAAATTTGTGGGGAGATTTTTTAGGTTATTTTAAGACTACGTAGCTCTTTAAATTTTCTTATATGATTCATCAAATTTTCCTTATTTGACTTGTAGTCCAATATTTTCAAATGGGAACACTTACAAAATAAAGGGTTAATGGGGTTTTTCCTTAGCCACATTGTGGGATTTTAAGAAAAGTGCCACCTAATAAATATGATTGATAAAAATCTAAAAATATTCTTATAAAAAAAAATCTCCTATTCTAAGTGCAAGTATTAAATTTTAGTATATTGGCCAGTATAGGCAAGTGACCAAAAGGGTGGCTTAGGAGATGACAAGATGACAATGAATTGAGATAAAATCTACAAATGGATAATGGGTAGAAATGGGATTTATATAGGAAGGTGACACAATTGGTGTGACTAAAAATAAAAAACAAATGTAAAATTTATGACCAAAAGACTAATAATAGGTCCTAGATGGCTTTCAATGGAGGGGTGAAATGGGTAAGATGTAAAGAGGAAAAATAAAAAATATTTAAGTGAAAAAAAAAACTAATAAATATTGATTTATTAATACAAGAAAAAAAATTGATTGAAAAAATTAAGACCTAAACACAAAATGAAAATCTATGGTCTAAGGGTTTCAATAGAGGCAAGGTGAGTTAGGGAAGTGGAAATCTCAAACAAGTGGATAACTAAAAAGGTAAAATTGATAGGAAAAACTAAGGGAATAAATAATATTGAAATTTTGTATGCTTCAAAATATTGTCTATGAGGCAAAATAGGAGGATAACGGATCTTTGAGACTTTTATAGCTTTCAATGGAGCCAATAAAGGTGGGGGAAGGAAAAATTAAAAAAGGTTATGAAAATTGGTGAGGATCGATGAGATAATTGGGTGGAAGTAAATAAACTCTTAACCTATAATTTATCATGAATTGTTTCATAAAAATGAAAAAATTAGCTTCAAACTCTATGCTAGCTATAGTAAAAACATTGAAAATAGTTACCTAGGCTAATTATTTCAGAAAAAAATTCACCTTAAGTAACTTTATATTCATATATTCCGAGGAATCAAAATGTGCTACATTACTCATCTGAAAGAAATAGAAACAACCACAATCAGACTACAAAAATTACTCAGGCTATATTCCTTCCTTGCCTGGCAAGAAACATCTTTTCAATCTTAGGATTATACCAAGAAACCGCAACAGTGTATTCAACAAACAACAACAAACATTAATATGCAAAGGAGTTAACCTCACTCACTCTTTAAATAAAGGGAGGATCTCTGAAATCCATACTAAAGTCAAATGCCAAAAGTCTTTAACTTCGAGTGCATAAAACTTAAAATGTATTGACACAATTGATACTAAAACTTCTGGATGTAAATAATCATTGACACAAGATAGACTCTAATGCTTTAATTGTTTTAGTCAATGTAAATATGATCCGAATAATAAGAGGAACCACATTCAACTGAATTACGTTCTTCTATTTGTTTGTTTATACCTAGATCTATCATCAAGATGTTTTCCATAAGCAAAGCAATAACATTGAAGAGACGAGCATAATCCTATTTTTTTTCTGGATTGCTCTCGAGTTCCCTTCTTAGTTGCTGGGAGAAGTCATCATTGACATCATCATCATCCCAATCATCCTCCCATTGTTGTAAAGCTTCTTTCTCATCTTCCTTATCATCCCACTCTGCAATTAAAATATAATTTAATAGTCAGCTTCACTTTGAATCAAAATTTCCTTGTTAAGAAACGGAAATCTGGATGCTATGAGTGAGTTTTCATTTTGTAAGCATTTCACTAACACAAGACCTGTCAATGATAAATTTCTTTAGTAACATGGTTAAACAACATTAAAAGACTATATGCAGTCAATCAGAACCAAGAGCAAGCAAATACCTAAATATACAATATAAGTATAACCATGGTAACCTGGAGATATGAGGGTACAGCCACCAGTACAGGGTATGTTAATAATTAATTACTGTAATATCCCCGAATCGGGATATCTTCAAATCTGACCACAATGTTAGCCTCAAACCCAAACTCTGGTATTCCAATGCAAAATCTGAATATATAAACGAGTACAAACAGCAGATATATACACATTCACCATTCACAATGACATCTTCATTCATGGATCAAAATGGAAACAATAACAATATCAATACTGCCAAGTCTCCTATGCCAAATATGCATTCACAACATGAGTTGCTGTCTCACAATGATTGCTGTTAATAATCAGAATATGCCCTAATGTCTGAAGATGACAAGTTCACCCAGCAGATGCAAAATATGAACATTACCAAACAGTAGCAATATGGAATGTGATCACAACAGGTCTAAATGGGTGTGACAACCCAAACAAACCAGATTTCACAGTATAGATAAGTCTGAAAGTACTAGCAACATGAACAATGAATGAAATATCAAACCCTAAGAGCTGTGCCTAAACTTATCTCAGATCTGCATATACAATCTGCTCCTAAATCGCTGTTGAAGTCCAATTAGGCCTCCGTGATGAAGCCTTCCCCTCAATGAATTGGGTTTCCGTCCAATTCACCTTCCAAGCATAAGGGTTTTCATTTTGTTTCAGACTATTAGTATCAGCCGCATTGAGCATTCCACATGAGGATGCCAATTTGTATCTAATTTTCTTCCAAAACAATCAAATACAACTAGACTCATCTTGTTTCTTCTATGTACTCATTTATTGACTCATTGGATGCATCTTATCATTGAATTTTGCAAAAAAAAAGCATTTTTAATGAAGTTTAAGCAATTTTTTAAGTTGCCGAGTTTTTGCTGAGTCAAGTTTTTCGGGCTTGGTGAGTGTTTCAACTATGATTTATACATCTGAGGCACAGATCATAACATCAAAAAGATATATATATTGGCTTTTATATTTCTCATTTAAAATATTTATTTTATTATATTATATTTTCCTTTATTAAATTAGAACAGCGCTTTAAAAAAGCAAGTATTTACAAGTTTCTACAGCAAAGGAATAACTCATGCACAACTCATGAGACGGGTGCTTGTGCGCTAAGTGGGTTCCATAATCAATGAGTTGTTTTAGGCATCTTAGGTTATAATTATGACTTTTTAATTAATAATTTCATATTAAAAAAAGTTGTAATTCTAACTCAAAAAGTTGATATCTTTTGCATTTAGGGTTAGGGTTAAGGTTTAATTTTATCAATTGTTTAACATTGCACATGCTTGCCTTTATTTGATTGTAAACTACTGACATTTGTAGCAAATTTGAAGTATTTGTCCTTTAAGCCCTTCTTTGGTGCACCAAACACAACATTTGGCAACATTATCCTCTTGTACCTTGGGAAGTGATGCTTTTAAGGTATATTTGAAGAATATAGAGGTTGGAGTGATAAGGAGACTATAGATACTTTACCCTACAGTTGTTTCTCTTACATTTCTTCTTTCCTTCTCATTTTCATCTTCTAGTGATTTGTTGTTTAATCGTAAATCTGGTGTAGGGGGATCATGATGTCAGATGACTGATTGTGCCTATGTGCTCTAGACTGCCCCTTGTGATTAGGTATGCCATTAGACAAATCTGAGACCTTTCATGTGCTATTTCTTATGGTGCCACTCTACTCTCTTGTACCACTTTGCTTCATGTACATCTCTATTCCATGTGCTATTACTTTTCCACATACTTTTACATATATAGGAAGGTGAGGTATATTGAAAGGTTTAGTATATTGAAAGTTTTTTTATATTAAGAGAATTACTCTTCTATACCATCACTTTTGGTATATTGGATAGTTTGGCATTTGAGATCTAGATATATCAAAAGGTGAGAGTGATATGTTGAATGTCAAGGGTTTCTTTTGAAAGTGACAAGGCAAAAGCTATAACTTTGAAACATATGACAAGACTAAGTTCAATTTTTTTCGTAGATTTGGTCATCACATCGCATGAGAGACTTTGCATAGGCACATTGCACGTTAGTCTTAGGTACAAATAAGGTCAAATAAACTTTTTGCAAGCATGATGTCAATGGAGCCATATGTTGCTTCAAATGGCATTTGGCAAAGATTGCTTTGCATATATCATATAGTAGGTGCAATAGGCTCTTAAGGCAACTTTTGATGGTAAAGCTAAAAGGGCAAGAATTGTGACAAAAGTGGCTTCAAATTTTGCATATGGTAGGGGTAATCCTTTGGATGAGGTAGAACCAACACAACGACCTTCGATTGAGTCTCAATTGACACCTACTTCTATAGTACATGGCCCAAACACACGTGGAGGAAACATTAATTCTTTCTTTGCACCTTGTATTGGGATTTTAAACCACTTTGAAGAGTACAAGATGGAGGAAGAATGTTAAGAATAGGCAAAGAAGGAAATTGCAAATTTTTGGTTCTACTTTATCTTGTTCCATGTTGCCAAGTCTTCATACTGACAAGTATGGTGGATGCTATTGCAGTTGTAGGTCTTGGTTTTAAGCCCCATCATATGAGAGACATTGAGGGGTGAGAGGATCAATGATGTAGTACAAGACGTTAAGGATGTTATTAATAAAATCAATTAGAGTGAGCAAAGATTGGATGCACTTTAATGACAAATGGTTGGATGGATAGAAATAACTGAACTGTCATCAATTTCCTTGTCTCTTGTATATTGGCATGATCTTTTTTGAAATTTGTGGATGCAAAGATAGGATGAAATTTGCAACTGCATTGTATGAGTTGTTTGACAAGGTAGTCATGGATGAAGGGCCACCAAATATGGTTCAGTTTATTGTAGACAATGCTATTGCTTGTGTTGTTGCTAAGAGACTCCTTATGGACAATTATTCGTCTAAGTCTTTTAGCTCATGCATGACATACTTACTTGAGTTGTCATTGCCCCCGTGAAAATATGCACCCAGCACCAAGTCGCAGCACTCAGCCTGGGCGAAGGAGAGAAGATACAGCGATATTAATATGCAGCGATACCTTTATTAATGTCCAATGATTCCATAATCAATAATCAATAGTGTTTTGAGGCATTGATTGGAAAGCAATTTGGGCATCGATTGGAAAGGAATTTCAATAATTAATAATTAATGGTGTTTAAGGCAATGATTGGAAAGAAAACTAAATAACAGTAGATGGGAACAAAAAGACGTAACCTTTGGAAAGGAGATGTCTATTCCAAAGGATGCACCCACTTATGAAGACATGAGGATATATAAAGGAAGTTGAATAATTTGTGAGGGGCATCAATTGGGATCAATAAAGCAGATTGGAAACAAGAGAAATAAGGATTGGAAATTATAAGAGATCTATTGGATCAAATATTATTAGTAAGAATATATTTGGGAAGTAGGTTTTAATTATAATTATATATATATATATATGATCATGCAATAGTGATTATTGTAAGTTTTAGATTTAATTAGAAATATATATATATGATTACTTAAAAGGATCAGGGAAACCCGGGGATGCGTCCCTCCCCCAAAATGCCCCGTCCTTGTCCCTGAGACGTCCCAGGTACTGGGGGACGGCAGGGGACTATCCCCTTTTTTGCAATTTTTTTATGAAACGTCCCCAAAACAAGGGGGCGCCATCGACCCAATGGGGGACAGCTGACCAATCCCAGGGATGGCTAAGCCGTCCCTCGCCTGTCCCTGGGACGGTCGGCCGTCCCCTACGCCTTGAGAGCCTTGACGTCCCGGGTACTGGGGGACAGCAGGGGACTGTCCCCCTTTTTGCAACTTTTTTATGAAACATCCCCGAAACGGGGGGGCGCCGTCGACCCAATGGGGGACAACTGACCGGTCTTGGGGACGGCTAAGCCATCCCTCACCGTCCCGGGGATGCCCGGTCATCCCCCACGCCTTGAGAGCTTTTAAAATGAAAAAAAAAAAACTTAAAACAAAAAAGAATGCCCCTGCCTACGTGGCATGTGTGGGCCCCATTGATTTTCACTCCTTTATGAAGAAAAAAAGGCCTCTCTAACCTCATTTTATGCATTTGTTTGTTTGAGCAGCCAAGGGTTTGAGAGCAAAAGAAGTTGCAGCCATTGAAGGAGAAGGAGCAGCAGCTTGAAGGAGGAGAGGAGGTTGAAATTAGTGTTGTTGGGAGTGCAAATCCACCAAAGACGTATGCATTTCCTTTCCCTTTTTTTTATCCTTTTTTTTGCAAAATGTGAAGCATACATTGTCTGATTTTTTTTATTTTTTTGCATTTTTAGTTGAAACTTGCATTCTAAAAATAAAAAACATGAGCAGCAGTGAGGATGGAAGTGATAGTGAAGTTGAAATGCAAACTAGAAGGGAAAGTGGTGGGGGTGGTATTAGAGAGCAAAGAATTAGAAACCCAATCCAATGCCCTTCAACAACCAATACCAAGACCATGGAAGACTATGCAAAACACTCATTAGACAAAAAAAAACCATTCCTTCAATATGTTACACCCATGGGTGAAAGACAAAAAAATTCAAAGGGGAGTAGGGTGTGGTTTTGCCATGTTTGTGAAAAGGAATTTAGAGGCAACTATACAAGAGTTGGGTCTCATTTTTTGGGTGAGGTGGGCCATGGAGTTAGAGTGTGTCCTGCATTGACAGATGAACTATTTTTAGATTGCCAAAAAATTCAAATGGAGTTGGATGGTGGGGTTCAAGGTGGGTCACATTCTTTCCCAAGTTCACAATCATCTATGCCTACTCCTAGTCCTTCCATGGTTGGTAGTAGTGGAGTTGCCTTAAGAGGTAAGAGGAGGGCGGTTGGTAGTGGAAAGGCATCCTCAGTTGAGTCCATGTTTAATAACCAAGCACGAGAAGCCACTGAATCCTCCATTGCCAAATTCTTTTTTTCCCATGCCATCCCATTTCATGTGGCCCGTTCCTCTTATTTCAAACAAATGGTGAAAAACATAGCCACTGTTGGGCCTTCATTCATACCCCCTGGAGATCATAAGCTACGCACCACCCTCCTAGACAAAGAGTACTCCTAACTCCAAAGTTAATGTGTTAATGGAGGAGATGAGGCAAACATGGATGAGGACGGGGTGCTCTATAGTGATGGATGGTTGGATTGATGTTAGACATCGGCCACTCATCAATGTCATAGCCACATGCCCTGCTGGTTCTTATTTTCTTAGAGTCGTAGATTGTTCGGGGAGGCGTAAGGATGCAAACTTCCAGTTTTCCATTTTGAGAGATGCCATAGAGGAGGTTGGGGCTACAAATGTGGTGCAAGTGATCACCGATTCAGCACGTGTGTGCAAATCGGCTGGGTTGATGGTGGAGGATACAGGCACATATTTTGGACCCCATGTTGTGTTCATGCATTGAACAATGCATTGAAAGACATAGGGAAGATGGATTGGGTGAAGCAAATGGTGACAAAAGCTAGAGATATTCAGATGTTCATTTGCAATCACCACACCTCACTTGCTCTCTTCATTTTCAAAGAAGGAGTTTCTCAAACCTGTTGAGACAAGGTATGCCATTTACTTCATTTTGTTTCACTTTCAATTTGTATTCATAATCTGATTTTGTTTTAAATTTTTATTTTTTAATGAATCATTGAATCAATGAATGTAGATATGCCACATACTTCATCTTGTTGGAGAGGATGCTTGAGGTGCATGAGCCTCTACAACTGATGATGGTCAATGCAAAGTGGACTAGATGGCCTAATGCAAGTTCTGCTCAAGGAAAGACCATCAAACAAAAGATCCTCAATGACGATTGGTGGGCCAATGTGAGGTAAGACATATTAGATGGCTGATTTTCATATTAAATTTCTGATTTTAATATTTTAATTTTATTGTCCAATGTTCCAACTTTTGAAGTTTCTAACATGTCAATTAACTTGTCAACTAATTATTTTGAACTTTTTGTTTGCATTTTGCAAATATATTTGCTCCTTCATCTCGCCTATTGTAGATGTCATCAAATATGCTGGTACAGACTCTACTAGTCTTGGAGAGATATATGAGACATTTGACAGTATGCTTGGGAAGATCAAGCAAGTTATTTCGGCAAAGGACCCCACTTTGGATTTATATGAGCAACACATTAGGCCCATTGTGATGCGGAGTTGGAATACAATGAACACCCCGCTTCATATGGCTGCCTTTGCTCTAAATCCAAAATGGTATGCACCAAGGGCTGGTAGGGTGCCTCCATGTGATAACGCTGAGGTTTTAGATGGGTTCACATGGGCCATTGAAAAGATTTATTCAGTAGAGCAGGCTTCACTACTTCGGACACAATTCCTAGACTTTGCAAATCTTAATGGCCCAAACTTGAGTAAACCACAGGTGAGGTTGGATAGAGCTATATTAGCTCAATCGAACCCTATTGGATGGTGGACCTATCATGGGAGGGATACACCGCAATTGAAGACACTTTTAGGAAGGAGCCCAAGGCATTGCATTTGATTCCTTCGGTGAGAATGACACTGAATTTTGGGTCGTCGCCTGCTTTTAAGAGGGCTCATGGCATCCATCAATGGTGGTCGCTAGATCTCTAATTTCAATATACATTATTTAGATTTCCTACATCTAAAACATGATGGATTTATTATCCACCATTTTTTAAAACCCTGATATTTTCAGACATACGAAACTTGAGCGCATCGACATGTACTATCCCTCAATTTTTAGGGTTTGATTTTGATAGGGTTTAAAATGATAGGGTTTGAAATCCAATGGTTTGAAATTTTACATTTTGAAATTTTTTGACAGGGTCATGAGAGCAGATTGGATAGCAGCAAGAGACCAATCAGGATGAAATGAATTGACATAGGCAGTTGCTCCTATGGCATGAGGGGTTGCCATGGATGTTCCAAATACTATGTTAAAATCAACTACTCTTTTGTCCAAAGCATTCATGCTCAGTGGTGCAACTTTTGACCAAGCAGTAGAATCTACACCTGGTGCAGTGATGTCAGGTTGTCAAGCACAAATGACATGATTGACTTAGTATGGTAGTTAATTGAGATCAATACAGGTCCCATGGAAATGAAAATTCAAATTAATATCAAATATTTCTTCCTTATGAAAATTCTGGTGTAATTCAGCTAGGACCTCTAGATGAGAATGAAGCTACTGTAGGTGCAGGTAAATCATTCCCATTCACACTTTTTGCTATACTTACAACTCCTATCTCAATCATTCATACTTTTGTGTCTTAATAATAACTAAAGTTGTCCCATAAACTCTCTACTTCCAACATCTATGGATGCTTTGATACTAAAAATAATGTAGATTTCTCTTATCTAAAAGTTAAACTTTAAAAACAACGCTAAGTTAGTACTATCCAAAAATATTCTCTAAGAATTATATCAAACATCCCCAACAAAATTAAAATAAAAACATAAAAAGATCTACAACACTTTCTACTATTCTTCAAGCTAAAAAATGAACACAACATAATAGAAAGCTACAACTAAAGATAATACTTAAACATAACACATATCAAATTATGTTTATATTAGAAAAAGAATGTTTATAAACTATCTACACTGTCTCATTTTACTTTAGACCATGATTATTTCCAGATCTCTTTTATCTCCCAAAAACTCTAATAAAACCTCCATTTTTATCCAACATAACATCCCACAAATATATAAAATCCTATGCCAAAAATGGGCAAACCCCCACTAAACCATTAGAACAGTTATAAATTCAATAAAAGGCAGCCACCACAAATATTTTGTTAAAATAGCTAAATGACTTGAAACTCAAGGGAGGTGGGACATAATCATTAAAAGGGCAGTTACAGCAGAAATGAAAGGGTGAAGGGTGAAATCTAAGGAGCAACCATTGAGATAGAGACATCTATAAGAAGTATTCTTGTCATGTCCCCGAAATTGCACTATTTAGATAACGAAGAAGCATATCTAAAATTATGAACCATTTGGTGTCGTTACAATTATAATTGTCAAAGACAATATTATAATTATGAATATTATAAATAATGTTATAAATATTATAATAATTATAATATAATGGGAATTAAGTATATAAAGTCAATATAAAACTCAGGTATCATATTTTAATATTTATAACCATTGTGATATAATTAAAATTAATATAAACCGACAAAATCAATTTATAATTATACTAAAATAAAGCACATAATATATATTAATATAAAAACATGATGGGTGCAAACGTCGAAAGAAAGATAGATGAACAGGGCATTCTATAGCACTACATTGGGATGAACATTGTATTCTACGATAGGAGATGAGAATGGCAACATAACTATAGATGAATTAGAAGACACGATATGCTCGTAAAGAATGGGTGAGATTGGGGATTGTATCCGGTAAGAATGTAAGACTGTGTGGCGACAAGTTCGTGGTATTTCTGAAGAACACAATGTAGATTGCTAAATCTAGTAAATGTAAAGTGATTTTAGGATATGACGATTTAGAAGGCTCCACCATTAAGCGTCATCAAACCTTTATTGTTCCCGCCACTCGAGCAGGCTGCCGCACTCTTCATAATATGACGACAGTGGACCAAATATGATATCGATTCCATCTTATATAGAGTTCCTAAGGCAGTGACATCATTTGCAACGTTATCCTTTGCAACACTGGTCAACAGCCGCTCTCTATTAATGAATGCGTGATCAAAAGGAAATTCTTTAGAATTTATGATTGTCAAGCATGTGGATATATGTTACCGTATTCACCCACGATATTCACAAATCACAAACTTTATCGAGAGAGATTCGCTAAAGTTATCGAGCTATAGTAACAATAGTTTCTATCGATTTCGACCAAGAGAAAACATGTTCATGTTCGGAGTTAGACGTCCACGCTAGCCAGAATCAACCCACCGTTGCTTAGCACATAGCTCAAAGGAGGTTGACGTGGATGATAAGTGTAATAATAGTCAAGTATACATGTCGTGCTTGAAGTCTGTAGATGCAGCAGTTTTAAGCAGCGAGCATTCTTAGTGAGGAGCGATTAAGATAATCAAGATTAAGAATGGGTGAATCAAGGAAGACAACGATATGGCATATCACAGTTATATGAAGACAATTGAAGCTATGAAGGCTGCGGTGTATTAAGGAGAAGCAACTTATAATTTAGAACTAACAAATGCACTTAAGTGTAGCAATTAAGGCGACCAAAGGTAGTGTTGAATGATGGTGAGCAGAAGACACTACTATTCAAAACAACACAACCTCTCACATCAAACTTGTTCGAATGATATATAAAGGATAGCTAAATTCAATGGAGGGATGATCGTTTTAGGTATCAACAGATAGAGTGGAAAGAGATAAGGAAGTAGTGATTCACTGATTAAAGCAATAATAAGAGATAAAAAGAATGCGATCAGAAGAGGTATAAAGATATCGATCAAAAGGAGGAAGTTTGAGAAGAAATTTGAGACACATTTTTGAGCAAACAACAGATATATTCATAAAGAAATTAGAAGGAAGAACAGAGCATCGAAGCAAGGGAGAATAAAATATGTTCTTGAAAGTGGATTAAAATCAGGGGATAAAACAAGAGGCTGGAAAGAAGTAAATGGTAAAAGATCTATTTTTTTATTCAAGAGGCTATGGAAAGAAGTACAATGGTAAAAGATCTATTGAACTAAGTGTTATTGCAAGATATGTTTGGACTATCAATTGGGAATGGAGGATTCCTATCAAGGTTTCAATCAGGAGGAAAATATTCCCTAACTCAATTGTCATTTAGAAATCAAGGATTTAGAGAAAATTTAGGGTTTCCCAAAAAGGGGACATTACAAGTGGTATCAAAGCATAATCCTACCATCCTATGGAAGAAAATTAAACAAGAAGGATCCATTGAAGATTATATATCTAAATTTCAAAGGCTATCAATCATGGGACAACGCCTAATCAAAAAGGAAAGGAGCACTTTCATGGGAGGAAGAACGCAAGGAACCACACCACGGCTAAGAGGAGTTGAGCCAACAAGACAATGAAGACCTCTTCTAGATACGCCACCCAGGAGGGGACAAGATGAGCCCACTTGGGCCAAGGGGGTACTTGCCTCTGGGGTATATGAGTGTACTGCCTTTGGGTCTAGAGGAGTTGAGACACCAAGTGTCCTATAATGGCGATTATCGCGACCGATGGCAGACATTGCATTCGATAATGACGATCATTGCGACCGATGGCGGACATTGCGTTCGATAATGGCGGTCATTGCGTCCGATAATGGCGGTCATTGCAACCAATGGCGGACATTACGTCTGATAATGGTGGTCATTGCGTCCGATAATGGCGGTCATTGCGTCCAATAATGGCAGTCATTGCAACCGATAATGGAGGTCATTGCAACCTATAATGGAGAACTTTTTCTATAAGGGAGGGAACTAAGCAAACCCAAGAGGCTAAATCATAAGAGGAAGGGAAAGTGTTGGCATTATGGATCCTAAGCTCCCATCAAGTCATGCTTCCTATACTCTCTTACGGTTGAACCCTACTGGAATTTTTTTGATTAAGGAACAAACAGATTTTGAAGGGAACCCGAAACCCTTAACAGTAAGAAGGCGAAAGATAAAACATTAACAGAGCCCAGACAAAAAACAGAACGCTGCCCACAAAGAAGAAAACAAAGGAACCCCAGGCAGCACAGCAAAAAACCAGCAAAAAGCCACGAAAAAACCAGCCACTAGGCTAGATTCCTAAGGATCTTCGCCGCCTCCTGCTCCAATTTGTTCATATTAAGAGCAAACTTCTTGATTTCCTGGATATTCACAAGAGCCTGGTCTGCCTTCCTTTTCAAGTTCACTCTAGTCCTGTTGCTCGGCCCCCCACCATCCAGCTGACCTTCCTCTTTGTCCACATCAACATACATAGCCATCCTTACTTGATAAGCATTTTCCAGATTTTCCACCATGGTATTCATGGTCTTCGCAGTAGACTTTAAAATCTTATAGCTCATGACCAACACTTTGTGGAGAGAATCTTTGATATTCCTCAGCTGCTCCTCCATCTCAGACTGCTTACCTTCATGGTTGCTTTTAAAATGATATAAATCATCTACAATTTTCTTGAGGCACTCAACCATATATTTCTTTTCTTCCTCCGTCCATAACTTCGTGGCCTTAACACTATCTCTATTAATGTTGTCATCATCTTTCTCCATTTTACTGCTCATAGCTCTCTAGTTCATCTTAATCTCCTTAATCTCCTTAATCTCAAAGAACACCCATCTAATTAACTTGAAAAAATCCACAGACCCATTGCGGGCTATAGCAAGAACATCATCAGGGAATTCCCGTTCAGCCTTAAAATAGTGGTCCTCCGCCTTAAGATCCCTAGGAAAGCGGGGCCTCTCATCTCTATCGGTAGCAAGGTAGCTCGAGTACTTGGACGATGGGGTCGATGGACGATGGGGTCAGTTGCGAGTCCTCATCATTGACATCATAGGAGGGGTCCTCTGAAACTTTTTTCTTACCCTTTTTCTGGGGAGAGTCACTAAATTTCCCTTTTCCCTTAACAGCAACCCTATCCTTAGAAGAGGGAGACTGGTGGGACAAAGCCAGCATGGCTTTGAAATGATCATAAATTAAAACAAGCAAGCCTTCGTGGAGAATGGAATGCCTAATAGAGTTTCGTCTATGGTTCTGCAAACTGGCATTCAGAGAAGAGGCAAGATAGAATGGGAATGAAACCCTAACCTAATGCCTGAAGTGGTTGAGGAGGACGAAATGATACCCGAAGACTCTAGTGTAACGGCCATCCAGAGTGATGTACTCCATTAGCACGTTCAACACCTTCCTCTAGTGCGAAACAATCTTCTCTGAATCATAGTAGCTTTTAGTCGTCTTTCGCAGGTCCTCCCTCTCAACCTCTGATTTTGGGAATTTTTGGACTGCTTGGTTAGAAAGTTTTCTATCCCTGTAGTGTTAGTTTTATGATCAGATTAATAGCACAGAAATTTAATTCAAATTCAACACAAGAACACAACAGATACCCTAGGAAAACCCTCCACTTGAGGGCGAAAAACCCAGCAACAATATATCACTTATATATTGAACAAAAACAAAGAATGTCTCCTTTACAATGAGTCGATTGAAGGGCCAATAAGAAGCATTACAAACTGATGCAAACTCAAATGTAACTCAGATACAACCAGATGTATATCGCTGATTAGAACTCAACCAACAAAATGCTCTTCTACAGAAATCGCTATCTCCTCTAGATGATTCACACTTTAATTCCAAGGAATAATATCGAACTGAATGAATGGATGATTGCAACAAGGAAATACATCGAATATAAATACAAGAGGAGGTGAAAGGACGCATCCCTTGATCTTCAAGTCGGCCTCCAACAAAGAGATATATTCTTTAACTAATCGTGACTTTTCATGAGGTTGGCCATGCATAATAAATAATTATAATTTTCCTCTTAATGAAATCGCATTCATTAACATATATGAAGTCGGCCAAGGAGAGATCGCATTACTTCATTAAATCGTGCCTTCAAAAATCGTGCCATTTCAAAGATGTAATCTCGCAATTCAAATAGCCGTTAAGGCTATCATTTGAATTGCCTTCAAGGAGACAAAGCACGCTAGAAGTAGCAGCCCAACGTTGCTTTATAACATCAACATGTAGAACTTAATACCTTCCATAGAAAAGCCCGTTACCTCAACAACTAACTGCTCATTAATGACCACTTGTTTGCCAAACAATTTGATCTCACCATCCTTCCAGCCCTTGGCAAAGACCCTAGTAACATTTGGATCCTAGCCATGAAGTTTCTCAATAAAGATAGTAATACCGCCCTTCTCCAGCATCTCCCAGAGCTTCGAATTGCTCCTTAAGTCTTCACAGTCCGTCGGCTCCACCCTGCGACTATCGCCACCCATGTTGGTAGTCTTGCAGGCAAGAACAAAAAACTCAAGAAACCCAAATAAGCAAACGATCAAAGTGCCCAGAAAGCATGTGAAGCTCACATCAGTCAAATGGGAAATATAATAATTACACTTTGGCCAACAATGAGTGATGATAAAATCGCAGTCCCAAAACTGCAAGAAAGGACACTTAGCCATCATTCATTGGAATGGAGAATTGCACCTTCCCGTGAATACGGTCATATGTGATTAGGGTCGTGACATCAACCTCCAACTCATCACCCCTCTGCCAACTCATCTTTTTCTTTGCTTTAACTCCCTTATTGGCAAAAAAGTCCGCCACCATATTTATTTCCCTAAAAGCATGTGAGATATAACTTTTTTCAAAACTATTAATAATTTCCTTTGAAAGGTCTATCCAATTCTCAATAGACCATGAGGGTTTTTGAAGGCCCTTTAAACATTGGATAATATTATTCGAATCCCCTTCAATCCAAACATTTTTGAAATTCAACTAGCTAGCCATCCTCAAGACCAGAAACACTCCAATAGCTTTAGCCACGTGGTTGGTCTGAGTGCCTAAGGGGAATGCCACCGCCGCAATGAAGCAACCATTCTCATCCCTTATCACACCACCACACCCGGCATGCCCAGGGTTTCCCTTGGCCGCCCCATCAAAATTGATTTTTACCCAACCAGAAGGTGGGAGGCTCCAATAGATGCCATCTCTAGGTCCCTTAGTAAGCTTGGAGAGATTGGACATGTCCATATTAACCTTCCAGGCTTCAGCCACTCTAATCTCATATTCTTGAAAGCTAACCTTACCTTTACCTTTATTCTTGTTATTGAGCAAATTAAAGTTTTCTCTCACAGCTCTAATAATCTTGCCAAAAACCACTTCCTCCGATAGAGCCACATCCCTAAAAACTCTATTATTACGTTCTTTCCAGACACCCCAGGCAAGGTAAGGGAAGATATAGTTCCAAAGCAAATTCATCACCCGATTGTTTGAGGGGGCCTTCCACTGGTTGTAAAAATCCAAGATAGTTCCGGGGAAAACCCAGATGAGATCCCACAATTGCAAAATCCTACACCAAATAGCATAAGCAAAAGGACAAAGGAGAAAAAGATGTGAGGAAGTCTCCGCCTCCGCGCAACACATGTAACATCTATTAGGAAAGGAGAAACCCTACTTACAAAGATTATCATTAGTCAACAGTTTATTCTGAAGGAGAATCCAAGCAAAAATATTAACTTTCGGAATAAGGTTGTGCACCCACACCTTCGCCCAGACAGGGTAATAGAAACAAGAGTAACAAGATGCCACCGCTGAAGAAACAGAGTAAATCCCTAAGGACAACTTCCAAACCAAAGAGTCCTCCTAACCCTGTGAGCTGAGCATGACAGAATTAAGAAGAACCTGCAAAGGCTGGAGATCCAGGCTAATAGAAGAAATATCAACCCACTGATTATTCCTCTAGTAATCCCCGACCAAGAAGCCAAACCTAGATTTACAGTCCTCCATATAATTCCTATAGATCAGGATGTTGCACAGGCGATCATTACCAATCCACAGATCTTCCCAGAACCGGATATTCTTGCCATCTCCAAGTCTCCAACAGGCATCTTTACCAGCAAGGTCCCTGGCCTTAATGATGTTGTTCCAGAGGCATGATCCAATGGGGAGATTCTGAGAACTAAGAAAGTCTTTAAAAGATTCAACCCCCCGCAAATATTTACTACGCCAGATAGTATTCCATTCACAAGTATCTGCAAAAGTTCTCCAAACCTGCTTCGCCAAAAGGGCTTTATTAAACACTCTCATGTTCCTCAAACCAAGACCCCCATGCTTCTTAGGTCTACACACATTCTCCCAAGCAACCAACGGAATCCTCTTCTTCTCCTCAACCCCCGACCAAAGGAAACGTTTTTGAATTTTTTCGATGATCTCAGCAAATTTGGCAGGAATCTTAAACAAACTAAGGGCGTAAATAGGAAAATTTTGAAGAGAGGCCTTAAGTAACAGAACTTTACCAACTTGACTCAGGAGGGCCCCTTTCCAGCAAGCCAACTTCCGATTAAACCTATCCACAAGAGAAATCCAAAATGAATCCGGAGGTTTGGACCCCAAAGGAAGACCCAAGTAAGTGGAAGGAAAAGAATTAACACCACAGCCTAAGATGTTTGCTATCTTCCTCTGTCTATGCTCAGGGGTATTGAAAAAGTAGAAAGAACTTTTAGCCCTGTTAATTTTTTGCCCTGATCCTTCCTCATAAAGCACAAGACAGGTCTTTATAGCTTTGGCTTCTCCAATAGTTGAGCTTCCCATAAGCATCGTGTCATCCACAAACTGTTGGTGCGAACAGGCCAAGTTCGCCGAAGACGGTTTTAACCCTTTCAGACTGTCGTCCATCACTTTTTTATGCAGAAACCTTCCCAACCCTTCTGCCATGAGGGTAAAGAGAATAGGAGACACAGGATCCCCTTGTCTAACTCCTCTCGACACCTTAAAGAAATGGGAAGGAGAGCCATTGATGATAACCGAGGTACTGGTGGTAGATATCAATTCCCGTATCATCTGCAAGAATCTTTCAGAAAACCCAAAAGCTTTTAAGACTTTGATCAAAAAATCCCATTCCACCCTATCATAGGCCTTAGACATATCCAGCTTGAGCAAAAAGCCTTGGTTTTTCGAAGCTTCTAGAGAGTGGATATTCTCATGAACCGCAATAAAAGAGTCTAGAATTTGTCTGCCCGGAACAAAACCACTATGCTGGGGAGATATTAGCAGCGAGAGAATCCCAAGAAGCCTAGAAGTAACTACTTTAGAGATGATTTAGTAGAAAGAGTTGCATAAGCTGATTGGGCGAAAGGAATCAAAAGCATCAGCTCCAGGGAACTTAGGAATGAGCACAATAAAAGTGGCATTAAGCTCTTTCAACAATCTCCTAGCTCCAAAAAATTCCTTGACAGGATTGATCACATCATCAGCGACAATTTCCCAAAAAACTTGGAAAAAGAACATAGGGAACCCGTCTGGGTCAGGGGCCTTGTTCCCTTCAAAGGAAAAAACAGCCTTCCTGACCTCTTCCTGTAAGGGGATAGCCGTCAATATTCTATTTTGATGCTCATTCAGAATGTTAGGGATAGCCTCAATAAGAGTATGCTGAGCACTCACATCCAACCCCTCTTCCGAAGACAAAAGGTTAGCAAAGAACTGGTTAGCCTCATTCCTGATCTCATCCTCCTCAATTTTAACCCCATTCTTCATAATATGGGTTATGCGATTGGAAGCCCTATGTTTCATAGTTGTCAAATGGAAAAACCTAGTGTTCTTATCCCCAGCTAAAAGCCACACTGATCTAGATCTTTGTTTCCAGTATTCCTCTTCTTTTGAAATAATGTCATGGTATTTTGAAAGAATTTCATTTTCCTTAGAGAGGGAGTCTCCCACATAACCTTCCTTCTGAATTCAGTCCTGAATATTCCTTAAATCATGCTGGATAGCGGCCTTAGACTCAAAAATATCCCCAAAAACTTCCTTGTTCCAGGTTCTGACCTTGGTTACCTCACCAAGCTTCTTAGCAACTCTAAACATAGCTGTCCCACTAACATTTATATTCCACCACTCTTGAATGCAATTAAAGATATTAGGGTGAGACAGCCACATTTTTTCAAATCTAAAGGGGAAATTTCTCTTACCTGACACCGAGTCAGCCACAAAGCTTATAGGGAAATGATCTGAGCCAATTCTAGGGAGAGCATTTAAAGAGCAAAAATAATCCTTCAACCAGTTATCCGAGATTAAGGCCCTGTCAAGCCGAACTTGGATAAGATCATTCCCAACCCTCCTGTTAGACCAGGTATAGGTAGCCCCCTTGAGGTCCACATCATGCAAACATTGGGAGTTAATAAAGTCCATCAAATCCATCTTACTATCTAACTGTATCTGAGATCCCCCAAATTTTTCCGACACCAGCAGTGGCGTATTAAAATCCCTCAGGATAATCCAATTCTCATAAGGAAAACATGATCTAAAAGACTCAAGTCTCTTCCAAAAACTCCTTCTAGCAGATTTACTATTGAGTGCATAGATATTAGACAAAATCCAACTAAAATCATCTCTGATATGCCTAAATCTAGTAGCCACATGATTGGCATCTTCCCAAATCGGAGTACCTTGAAGGTAATCCTGATTCCAAAAAGTCACTAAAAACCCAAAGGTCCCCTCCGAACTCCTACCCTGCACACCACCATTCTTGAAGATCTTAATCTTTTCCACCCTTTCTTTGGGCATCTTGGACTCCTGGATAACTAAGATATCAGGTTTGTGGTCCCTAGCAAAACTATGCAAAATCT
The DNA here is from genome assembly GCA_007258455.2 of Sequoia sempervirens. Classification (NCBI taxonomy): domain Eukaryota; kingdom Viridiplantae; phylum Streptophyta; class Pinopsida; order Cupressales; family Cupressaceae; genus Sequoia; species Sequoia sempervirens. The sequence goes on along the minus strand of VDFB02308278.1, from coordinate 9,005 downwards.
CTTGTTTATGGGAATTGTTTAGCCCCCGAATATTCCAAGACATAAACTTCATTTTTTTGATGGGGTTCTGCATAAATCCGGGATGGTTTTTTGAGTTCCATCCGCAATATTTTGAAAACATTCCTGTTCTCTATGCCACTTTGTTGATTTCCTGCCCGAACCTCTCTAAACTCCCACATCCGCTTTTGATATGTTTCTTGTAGAAACCCCCACTGTGTTGTTCCCTTTTTTGCTCTTCTTCTTCTCAACTTTCATGTATAGGCTATCCTCTTCAAGATCCAAGTCCTCCAGACCCATGAAATCTTGCCCATCCATAATGTCATCTACAGCAGCAGCTCTACTCAGCAAAGAATACCCAACATCAGTCCCCCCCTTGGAAGTATCCACAGAGTTCCCAAAAGTGGATTTCACAACCTCCGGAGAGCTTTGAGACCCATCCTGACTAGAGGAATGGAAAAATTTCTCCCCAGACTTCTCTGAATCCTCCATCCTACTTGCCTCATTCTGGTCACAACGGGAAGTTTCCTTTGAACCATCAGCTACCGATTCTGGAACTACATTCAAACTCTTATCCTACTTTTCAGCACTCCCTCCTGCTTTTTCCTCCTCCCCCTGGGAATCCTTTGTTCTCAAGTCTACAACTGCTCTATTAGGGTCATGAGCCTCTCTTTCAGGGTCTGCAAAGTTATCATTACCTTTGCTCGACTCAACTTTTTTATCTTCCACGCTAGGGACACGACACTCCCCACCATTTCCCTGACCTTCCACAATGATATCTCCTCTATTCCCCTCCTCTTGAGGCTTCTCCACCATTTTAGCCTTCCACATCTTGGTCTCCTTGGACACCACCTTACCATTAGATTTAGGCATATTGTTTGGACATTTCCTCGCCCAGTGCCCAACTTTATTGCAAGTGAAGCACACAAAAGGGAGAGTCTCAAACTCAACAGACTGAACCAATTTTCCAAGTTTTGACACTATTTCAATCGAAGAAGGTAGGTCTGAAGACTAGGTAATCCCCACATAGATTCTAGCAAAAACCAGCCTTTTTCTGGATGAAGTCATAGCATCTATGGATAGTAGCTCCCCAAAGGAGTTGGCGATACCCCTGAAAACATCCTCATTCCAAAACTCCTGTGGTAATCCAGGTAAGCACACCCAAATAGGCACAGCCTCAAAAGAAGCATCCGAGAAATCCATTTTTGGGGACCACTTCTTAATAGCCAGAGATGACTTGCCAATGACCCAAGGACCACCGCACAAGACTGCCAATTTATCCTCTTTGCAAGAAAAAGCAAAGGAGAAAAAACCTTTAGGTAGAGCCGCAACCTCTACTTGACCTTTGACTCTCCATTTCTTCTTAACAAAGTCCCTCACGACCTCAATATTTGGTCGTGGACCCATAAATTTGCCAACCAGTGATGAATCCATAAGAGAAACGTTATGGTCAATCACTGGATTAGGAACAAGAATAGCAAACTTCCCACTCATAGGGGACGAAATATTGCTTACTAAAGGAAAAATGGACTTTCCCACAAGCTTGGTTCCAAACAGCGAAACCCACTTCCTCTTTGGATCCTCGCATGGATGATCCCTCAAAGTATTGTCCTCAGCCTGGTTTCCAAGGCACCCGGACCCACAAACCCTGTCCTTTGAAGAAGAGTTAGGGGATACCTTACCTTCGGATGCCACCTTTCTACCTGGGTCCCCACATTTCTCCGAGCCCCAGTCCTCGGACATTGCTCCCTCCTGCTCGTCGCCTGCATTCTCTCCTACCGCATCCCCAGAAAGACCATCCCCTGGCCCAGATCCAGCTGCCTTCAAACCAGACACCCGTTGTCGGCCAGAAAATTCAAATCCTCTTTCCCGCTCAACCATCCCACTCAGTCTTGATGATGTTAACCCTACTAGAATGTTAGGGTACCTTGACTAACTTAATAATTGACCATGAGTTTACTGACCTGGTTTTGGGAGAACCACTAATTACCAATATTATGATAAATGATCGATTAAGATAAATGGTTCTAACTTGGGTGCAAGCCCTCAATTGGGACCCCAATCAAGTGAGAGGTGCTCCCTAACCCCTTATTTATTTAGATCAAAGATTCAAGGAAAAATTAAGGGAAACTAAAATGTTTGATGTCCCAAATTTTAGATTGCTTGAGGTCAAGCAAATTTGGGAGAGGAGGACTGCCATGTCCCCGAAATCGCACCATTTAGATAATGAAGAAGCATATCTAAAATTATGAACCATTTGGTATTGTTACAATTATAACTGTCAAAGACAATATTATAAATAATGTTATAAATATTATAATAATTATAATATAATGGGAATTAAGTATATAAAATTGATATAAAACTTAGGTATCATATTTTAATATTTATAACCATTGTGATATAATTAAAATTAATATAAACCGACAAAATCAATTTATAATTATACTAAAATAAAGCACATAATATATATTAATATAAAAACATGGTGGGTGCAAACGTCAAAAGAAAGATAGATGAACAAGGCATTCTATAGCATTACATTTGGATGAACATCGTATTCTACGATAGGAGATGGAAATGGCAACATAACTATAGACGAATTAGAAGACACAATATGCTCGTAAAGAATGGGTGAGATTGGGGATTGTATTTGGCAAGAATGTAAGACTATGTGGTGACAAGCTTGTTGTGTTTCTGAAGAACACAATGTAGATTGCTAAATCTAGTAAATGTAAAGTGATTTAGGGATATGACAATTTTGAAGGCTTCGCTATTAAGCATCATCAAACCTTTATTGTTCCCGCCACCCGAGCAGGCTGTCGCACACTTCATAATATGACGACAATGGACCAAATATGATATTGATTCCATCTTATATGGAGTTCCTGAGGCGGTGACATCATTTGCAACATTATCCTTCGCAACACTGGTCCACAGCCACTCTCTATTAACGAATGTGTGATCAAAAGGAAATTCTTCAAAATTTATGATTGTCAGGCATGTGGATATATGTTACCGTATTCACCCACGATATTCACAAATCACAAACTTTATTGAGGGAGATTCGCTAAAGGTTATCGAGTTATAGTAACAATAGTTTCTATCGATTTCGACCAAGAGAAAACATGTTCATGTTCAGAGTACTACCTGGACGTCCACGCTGGCCAGAATCAACCCACCGTTGCTCAGCACATAGCTCAAAGGAGGTTGACGTGGATGATAAGTGTAATAATAGTCAAGTATACATGTCGTGCTTGAAGTCTATAGAAGCAGCAGTTTTAGGCAGCAAGCATACTCAGTGAGGAGCAATTAAGATAAGCAAGATTAAGAATGGGTGAATCAAGGAAGACAGTGATCATGGCATATCATGGTTATATGAAGACAATTGAAGCTATGAAGGTTGTGGTGTATTAAGGAGAAGCAACTTATAATTTAGAACTAATGAATGCACTTAAGTGTAGTGATTAAGGCAACCAAAGGTAGCGTTGAATGGTGGTGAGCAGAAGACACTACTATTCAAAACAACACAACCTCTCACATCAAACTTGTTCGAATGATATATAAAGGATAGCTAAATTCAATGGAGGGATGATCGTTTTAGGTATCAGCAGATAGAGTGGAAAGAGATAAGGAAGTAGTGATTCACTGATTAAAGCAATAATAAGAGATAAAAAGAATGCGATCAGAAGAGGTCTAAAGATATCGATCAAAAGGAGGAAGTTTGAGAAGAAATCTGAGTCACATATTTTTGAGCAAACAGCAGATATATTCATAAAGAAATTAGAAAGAAGAACAGAGCATCAAAGCAAGGGAGAATAAAATATGTTCTTGAAAACAGATTAAAATCAGGGGATAAAACAGGAAAGGCTGGGAAGAAGAAGAAAATGGTAAAAGATCTATTGAACTAAGTGTTATTGCAAGATATGTTTGGACTATCAATTGGGAATGGAGGATTCCTATCAAGGTCTCAATCAGGAGGAAAATATTCCCTAACTCAATTGTCATTTAGAAATCAAGGATTTAGAGCAAATTTAGGGTTTCCCAAAAAGGGGACATTAAAATTCTACAATTGGTTAAAGCAAAACATATTTTTATTCAAGTTTTAAAATGTCCAATCTAACAGAGTAATTGCTTCTGATCTGTTCCACTCACACAATTTTGCAAACAAAAACATGATAAGAATTCCTCTGACAAAACAGAATATTAAATAAATAACTTTAACTAGGAGGAATTTATACAAAATAAAGCCCTGAGTAGACCCTGATCACTCCAAACCAACGCTTGCATTAGAAGTTATTTCATCATTTAGTAGATTGTGTGAAATGCATAGTATTCATTACTTACACTGGTCTGTACAGAGAATTTCCCTGCAACTATATTTGTACATTGTCGTTTATTGTTCCATTTCCCTTACCCATGCCTGCTTCATTATCAATTGCATCAGTCATTTTATCGTGCACAACCAAGGCAATAAGAATAATTAGGAGGGGATAGATGATGGAGGTAAGAATCCAGTTGATTATTAGTTCTGCTACTGGAGAAGTATGATGTGCATCAGCCTACCAAGCAACAAATGCTCCTGCACTCTGTACACCTTTGTAGAATCCATTGTACCTACTTAGAGTTTGGGAGTCATCACCAAGAGCTCCAATCGTCCAATCGACTAAAGTTTGGAAGGCGGCATCCAAAAGTTCATAGCAGAAATACAGGAGAAATGGACCTGCATAAGAGGCCTCAGGGTCCATGAAATCCAGATTAGGTTTAACCCCACTGTATTTCAGCTCATTGACATGCCCACCACCCCATATGGCAGTCCCAAGCAACACAACTATACCCACACCCGTATATCCTCTTTTCGTCCTGCTATGAGAAATTGAGAACTATAGTCCAGAATGTACCCTATTCCCACAGATCCCACCTGTGGTCATGAGAGCAGATTTGATAGCAGCAGGAGACCAGTCAGGATGAAATGACTTGACATAGGCAACTGCTCCTGTGGCATGAGGGGTTGCCATGTATGTTCCAGATACTATGTTAAAATCCACTGCTCTTTTGTCCAAAGCATTCATGCTCAGTGGTGCAACTTTTGACCAAGCAGCTAGAATATCTAAACCTGGTGCAGTGATGTCAGGTTGTCAAGCACAAATAACATGATTGACTTAGTCTAGTAGTTAATTGAGATCAATATAGGTCCCATGGAAATAAAAATTCAAATTAATATCAGATATTTTTTCCTTATCACCTTTAGAAGATCTCGTGTAATTCGGTTAGGACCTCTAGATGAGAATGCACCTACTATAGGTGCAGGTACATCATTCCCAATCACACTTTTTGCTATACTTACAACTCCTATCTCAATCATCCATATAACAACTAAAGTTGTCCCATAAACTCTCTAGTTCCAACAATATTGCACCACTTTAGGAACAGGGAGAGAATGACACTGACTTTGGGTCATCACCTGATTTTAAGATCTCTAATTTCGATGTACGTTATTTAGATTTCCTGCATCTAAAACATGACGGATTTATTATCCACCATTTTTTTAAAACCCTGATATTTTAAGATGCTTACTTAAGTGCGCATACAAAACTTGGGAGCCTCAACATGTACTATCCCTCAATTTTTAGGGTTTGATTTTGTTAGGGTTTAAAATTATAGAGTTTGAAATCCAATGGTTTGAAATTTTACATTTTGAAATTCTATGATTTGAATTTTTTGGATTTTGATTATGGGTTTAAATTTTTGAGGATTTTCTTATGTGACATTTTGTGTTACTCCACTTAATTTGGAAAATACTGTTGTAGAGGCCCTTGTGTTTTGGATTCAATCTGCCCTTGCCCTGTAATGCATAAGATAGTAAACCAATAAAAAAAGATTTGGAAATTTACATTATTTTGAAGATTTGTTGATTTTGTGCTATCTTTGGGTCATGTAATGTGAATCAATGCATATCTTTGCCTATCAATTGAATGAGTGTTGTAGAAAACATTTGTTATGATTGTATTTGGCATTGAGGAGGTATAAATGATGTTGTAGTCCATGGGATGCAATCTTCCAAAGATTTTTAATGTGTGATTGCTAATAGGAGAGGATTATTGCAAAGTTCACATATCTCACCTTTCTATGAAGTTACCTTGCTTCACCCGCTTCAGATGTTCACAGCATTTGATTATGTTGGTTATCCTTATTGACATTTCAAAATTAGCTTTGGTTACTTTATGGATGTTTATCATAAATTTTTATATCACATAATAAAGACTCATAACAAATCTGAGTATTTGATCTACTAGAATAGCATAGTCAACATTAGAGCGAGGCTAGAGATGGAACATACAGATGCTATTGCATCTATAGATTATTCAACATCAAGCTTTTAAAATAAGATATGTAGACTAACACACTTGCCCCATCAATGCAAGAAGAAACTTTCAACCCCCTCATGAAATTCAAGTCATATGAGACAATCACTAAATGCTAACACGACTTTGATATTATGTATTAAGTGTTGTTTTTGTAGTGTATCAAATTATGTAATAATGAATTGATATTCCTGTGTACTTTCAAGTCAATCTTCATTGACTCGTGTTATTATGTTCAAATTGAGACATGACCTGTGCTCAACAAATAATGAAAGCCAACTTTTAAAGCTAAGTTTAGATTCAAAGTGTATGCATATACTGCCATTGCACTAATGCGTAAACATAGTGCTTGAAGTTTAAACTACAACTTTCAATTCAAGGATATTGAGAAAAATATGTTTTCAATTGGACTTATATGTGGTGAGTGCAAACTTCTTTGTAGAAGATTCTTATTAGAAAGCTATTCAAAATCATATAAAATGATTTATAAAATACAACCAGCGTAACTATTGCACCTTTCAGTGCAAGTGCTAGTTATGAATATGGGATAATAGATTCGTATAATAACCTATTTTGAATTTAGACCGTCCCATACATGTAAACATGTCCTTTATAATTGTGTGGATGCATTGATTTTCTTTGTAATTTTATTATTTTTATTGCATGTAATTTGACTTGCGGCACTGTTAATGTTTTTTATCACTCTGTTTATATTTGAATTGTATTTCTTGTGTTATATAAGCCACATCTACTACTTTATTTTTTGGTACTGTTGTTCTCTTGAATGCAGTGGGTCAATATGGCACATAAGTAACCCATTTCGACCTGAGAAAGAAGAAAGACCCTATAACATTAAAAAAATCAGTTGTACACTAAATTTAACATGGCCAGCACAAACACGGTTGTATAATAAATTTAACCTAGCCAACCTAAGCAACCAGGCCAAGCAAATGAAAGGGGAAGATTGCACTCTAACTGCAAAATCCAAAGCCCCTCAAATTCTTCAACTAGGTTTTTTTCGTTTCAGGATAACGCAAAGAAACCCTACTATGGGCGATTTTTCCAATCGGAATTCTGCTTAAGAAAAATCAATTGAAAATAGGGAGAAAATTATTTATGGGGTTTCTAGCATCCAACGATACAAGCAGACCACTACATAAAAATTTTGGATTGATCTTTTTGTAACAATCTTTCTAGATTAATTATTCGTATTTATTTATCTATATGAATAATATATTTACACTAACCTTCATTTTCGAACTCTTCGAATTCGTCATCGTCTTCAAACAAATCGATCTTGGGGTCTTCATTGACCTCCTTCGCTGCATTTTCAGTTGCAGTTGCCATTTTCTGTTGTTCTGTAAATATATAAACAATTAAGGAGGAAGGAAAAACTACTGAGTTTGAAAATTATTAAACATGAAATCGGTGAGAATATATGCAAAATCTTACACAGATGGTTGCCGATTGGAAACGGGACTATCGGAATTTGCGAAATAGCTTTTGAGCGAACGCAAAAGAGACCAGCTTTAGTGTAAAGAATAAAGAAACCCTTGTGATTGTTTTGATGGGAAGAAGCCTCGCAGCATTTTTTTTAATATAAGACAGACTAGGGGAGAGGGGCCCAAAGTAGGGCGGGTCAACTTTGAAGGTCCATGTGGACCTTAAAAAAAAAAAAAATTTGCCCACCACATCACCCTGCTACTTGTGTATCGGCCAATATTTTTTTTTTTTTAAATCAATCACCCTGTCACTTGTCAAACACATTTTCCGCTGACATGTCCAAAACTAGCCGTTTTTGCCCTCCGCCTGAAAGTGGAGCCCACTGGCCTCCCTAATCGGCAAGCACATCTACATATAGTGGATCGAACGGTCGCATGTAGATGACAACCTCGCCACCCTCCACCAACACTTCACTACATTAAGCACTTGCCACCTCCTTCGTTTACTCCACTGACCAACATACCTTACATGTCGCTTCGCATTTACTTTGTCTATCAGGCACGTTAATCGGAGATCAAGGTTCATTCAATACTCCACATTCTCGCATATCCCGCTCACTATCATTCTTTTTGTTAGCAAACATTCTTGACTGTTCGTTTTGTTTCTCACTGAAACTGGTTCGACTCTCCACACTTTATCGTTTGGCTCTTCACGCTTCCTTGTTCGGCTCTGCGCTCTCGACAGCTCTCATTCTCATTCAGGTGAGGTTTTTAACCTCACTCAGCCTCTACCACTCTCAATGATTACAACGTTATTATGCCATGCACTTTGTTTCTAAAAAAAATTATTTCGGAAAATTTTTATTTCAATATGATGCATAGGATGAAATGTGGGGAGGGTTTAAGTGGTTTTTTTTTCCTCTAAACTCGTCCATGCACTTGTAGTAATCCCTTCTTCATTGCACGACGTTTAGTCTACATTGTGTTTTTCATATTTGCTTCCTTATACGAAATATGAAATGGGTTTGACTAGTTTAAAATAGTTTTCCATTACTATTAGACTTGTTCAAAGATATATGGAAAGGGTTTGACTGGTTTTCAACCATGCACTTATTTTTGTTTGTTCGTCATTGCACAAACTTTAAATCTGCAATTTGCTTTTTACATTTGTTTGTTATTCCAAAATACGGAAATGGATACA
>VDFB02308277.1:0-29411 GCA_007258455.2 Sequoia sempervirens | reverse complement strand
AAGTCTTGGATGAACAAGCAATAAAGGAATAACAAGGTTAAGAGACAAGAAAATGCATTACAAGGACAAGGCTAGCAATGTCTTTCCTCCCATAAAGTGTAAAAGAAAGAATGAGCCAAGAGGAGTGATGGGAGAGGATCATGCAATAGTGAGAATGGGAAGTTCTACAACTAGGGCATGAAAGGATAATGGTGTTTTAAGGGACGAGGGGAAAACAATCAGTGTCTATGAAGTGATACCTTTTATATTTCATTCAAAGTTTGACATTCTTCAGTTTGATGTCCAAGAACATGATGGTATTTGCAATATTCTATGTCAGAGTCATGAGGAAAAATGACCAATCTATTAGAAGGTGGAAAAGGTATAAGATCTTTGTTTAAGAGTAATTGGAGTCTTCGCTCACATTTGGTTGGAGGATGTGTAGGAAAATTTATCTTCTTCATTTTTTATGGTCATTTACATTTACTAGGTTCTCCTTTTTCATGAGTAGAAGGAAGAAGGGGACCCATAGGTGTTCACATGGAAGGAGAATGTTCAAATTAGGAGGATTCAAAACCACTATACTAGTATCTCAAATTCTCTAAGGTTGAAGAGGATGTCTCTCAGGATGAGAAGGATCTTGATATCCTAGTCCTGTTGTATTGGATTCAATTGGTTGTTGATAAAAAAGGTGATGGATGTCATGTTCATGTTTTGTGTCACAACCTTGTTTACTTAAGATAGTGAATCCTTTTCCATATGTTTCTTCAAGGTTGATAGGATTATTTGTGACTATGTGCTTAGAAAAAGGATAAGATTGTGGTGGCTGATAGGAACTAGGCTCACTTGAGGGAGGAACCATAGGTCTTGTGTTAACTTTAGGATGCAAACAAGAAAAGTGATCAGTTCTTGTGATCACTTTGAGATTAGGGAGTTCTTGTGATCTCATAGAGGGATAAAAGGTTGCATTTTCTTCTAGGTTGTCAAGGAAATCACTATAAAACTTGTTCATGCTAGCCCCATCTTTTCCAATAATGTGTACATTGCGAGGAAGACAATCATGAGGAGTTAAAGGAGCATGAGTTTGTTCAATGTCATTAAGGTCACATCAAAAGGTGTAATTGGACATGTCTACCAATGATTTGAGGGAGTTACAAAACTTATTAAATTAGAATGCCATGATGCCAAGAAACTAAAATGCAATACGTGAAATAAGATAAAGAATTTATATGTGAAAATAGAATGCAAGAATAGAAAGGCATAATGCAGAAAGTTGAGAAAAATGTTGTTTCAAAAAGGTAGAGGGACTGATTTACCTTGGGTGGTGAATGAGTCTCGGGATACAATTTTTTTTGTGTTTTTCAGAATGCCAATAAAAACACGGAATGCAAAGGTTCAGTTTTTTCAATGAAATTGAATGCAAGAATGAAAACTAAATGATTTTTTCACTAACGCAAAATGAAAGACCCTAGAATGCAATAACAAATCACTGTGCTAATTGAATGTCAATGAAAATGAAACTAGGATGCAATATTTGAATGAAATCAAAAGTTTGAAAATGTGACAAAGATTTTAGGAACCCAGAATGCTAGGCTCTTTTCCTAGGGTTTTCCACCTAGAAAGAGAGAGATTATGGGTTCTAAAATGCTTATGAAAATTCAAATTAGGATGTATGCAATATTTTTTAATTTAAATGAACTTAACTAAATGCAATTGACTGATTGAAATGATTTAAAATGGATGCCAAGCTCAATTTAAGCTATGTTTCAAAACACACTATGAAATATGAAGAAACAACTATGCAAACAACTATGAAATATGAAGAAATTGAAAGAAATATGCAAAAAATAAGGTACGGGGTCAAATATGAGTGCACCTGGATGTTGTGTGAGCTTTCTGGAGTGTTTGGAATGCTGATGAAATTTTCTAATTTTTCACAATGGGACTCATTCGCCAAGGGTGGTGAATTAGTCCTCATATTGTTCAAAAAGTGTTGGGAACTTATTTCTGACAGCTAAGAGTTGATTTTTGACAAAGTATAGATTTTTAAATTTAAAGTTGCACTCATTTATCAAGGGTGGTGAATCAGTCCTCCCCAAGATTTCTGGAAAAAATTAGGAGGCAACACTGGTAAAACAGATCTGGCAATGTCTAAATGTTAGGTTGTTAGGATCAATTATGCAGAAAATGGGTAGAAAACACTCAAAATGCTTGAAAAGATGATGAGTTGACCTAAAGAGCCTAGATGACTTGAATTCCACTTTTCAACACCTTTAAACCTATTAAATGTACCAAGAAAAGCTGCAAATACACATAAATAAAGGGGAAAATTTTTGGAGGGTTAGTGAATAGGGGTTTGCCTTGGTCAAACCACACTTTGGTAATCAAACCCAATAGAAATGAATGAAATGTAAAGGAAATGATAAATGAATTACATGCAAGCATTAAAAACTTACCAAATCCTTGAACATGCAAATATGAAGTGATGTCAATGTCTACTCCAAAGTTCTTGAAAGTGCTTGAATTGATGATGCAAAATGCTTGATTGCTTGAAGATTGAATGCTTGAATGAGGAGATTTCTTGAATGTTTTAGGATAGTGAATAATTGAGTGAATAATTGTAAAATGAGGTTAAAATCACATATTTATACAAATCTTGTGCCTTAATATCCATTCATACCTCATCACAGGCCCACATGAAGTGAATTTGAGTAAAATCCTAAAAGAAATTTTGAAATATTTGAATTTGGCGCTAAGGTGGACTCATTCACCACCCTTGGCAAATGAGTCCCACTGGGACCCAAACAAAGTGTCGGAAATAATGTTTTTTTTAGGATAGAACCCAAAAATACACTTAATATAAGCATATGAAGGCATAAAGAGACAAAATAAAGCATGAGAAGGCTGTAAATAGTGAAAATAAGCCTAGAAAAGCATGAAATTTTGTAACAAGACTTTACAACACTTCAAAATAGGGCTTGTTAATGAATAAAAATGTGATTTTTAGGTGAATTGCATTAAATAGAATCTAGAAGAATGTAGAAATGTCTTACAACACTTCACAACACCTTCACAAGACATCTTATTTGAGTTTAGTAGAAAAATAAGCATGTTCAAGCCAAGATGCATCATAAAATTAAAGCAACATAGTTCCAAAACTATGAAATAAGACCTAAAAGACCATGAAAATGACAAGGGTCCATTTTCGATGGCACAATTATGTATAAATATGATAATTGTATTGGTGTGCTTGTAATAAGGAATATATTTAACTCCCATTATATATTCCTACCTATGGTTGTGTACCTTGAATATGGATACCATTGAACACTTTTGGAGAATGAGAGGGCAGTGAATAGGTCTACTTAAAACTTAACCTCTTGTGGAACCTGAAACTTTTAACACAACTCAAAATCCTTTAGTAGATAAAAATAGAACTTTAAAAGAGTAACATAGAGAATTGTAGCAATCAAAATATTTAGCACCTTCCATAAAGTTAACCAACAAAAGATGTATCACTAATCAAATCAACAACAAAGAGAAAGAAATAGAGAAAATGCACATACACAAGGAGACACCAAATTTAGGTGGAAACCCCAATGAGGGGAAAACTACAGTGAGAGCTAACTAACAATATAAGTGTATCTACCAAAAAGACTTGCATAAAGGATCACTGCCTTATAGAATTATAGAAAAATGGCATACAACACTAAAGCACCATCCAACTCCAAGAGCAAGATACAAGGACCTAATGAGATTCACTATCTCAAAGTGGGATACAATATGAATGAGAGAAAATTAAAATAATTCCAACACAACTATTGGTTGGCTGAGGTGTTGAAGCACAATTGATCTTTTCTTTCACAATCTTTAGCACTGTCTCTTCTGGATATTCAATATTATTCACACATAAAGTTCTTTATAATTGTACACATCTACATCGTGTTGCTTCTGAAAATATCTTTTATTTATATCCAGCACAACACTTGAATTTTTCAATTAGGTGGGCTAGAAAGAGAATAAAGAAATAATTTAACTAATTAGAAACCAAAGCATAATGTGGTCCTATCCTAAGGATAGAGAGGAATGAAAAAAATGTAACAATTCTTTCAATGTGGTCCAAAATGATTTACATATAGGCGCACATCAAACTAAGTTAGCCCATAAAAAACTCTTTCAAATGAATCTACTTGATGAAATCCTAAACAAAATAGGTTAGGACCCAAATCTATCATGTCACATATTCCATTTCTAGCATAGCCCTCAAGCACATGACCTAAGCAAAAGAATAAGTCATGTTAGCTAGATATCAACTAATAACCCAGAAATCCAATTGAAGACATAATGTGGCACGAAAGTGACCAATTTGTAGCTTGTGGATCATATACGAATGCTCCTCTAACATCCAACATCACCTACCTACTCTTCTTTCATACTATCATGCCATAAACAACCACCACAACCCAAATAGGTACATAAAACTCTACTCAAGAAACACATAAGACAAACTGTATGATATAATATTTGTAGAATAGCTTGTGGACCACATTAGCATATGAGATTAGAACTAAGATATTACATATATGTTGTGATAATAAAAACCAAGTTGTAGGAGAAGATACATTAATGTGGAGAAATATGGAGCATTTCCCATATCATTCCAGACAACTACCAACATTGCCAACCTTCTATAATTCACAAGAACCTCCTCAGTAACATAGGTGACTTGGAAACATATGAGTGTATCATACATAGAGAATTAACATTGAATATCAAATTGCAAGACCAAAACTACAATAGTAGAGGAATTTTGAACATTCTCCTAGAAAGACTTTAATGCAGATTCCTGAACCAGATTTATTTGACCAATCTATGGACACCAAAACTTACTTTCAGTAACACATATATTATTAGGAACATTAGAAGAGAGAATGAGACATAGTCATACTTTGAATCCTCATCTAAATATATCATTATTAAAACAAATCTATTGATAGGAATAATGCACTATATGAACATCAACAAATTTTTTGATAAGGTATTGTAAGGAAGCTAAGGTAGCAACAAAACTTTCTTCACTAATCTTGAGAGAAGAATAATGCAAAAACTTTTACATATCATTAACAAATATAGAAAGTTAAATAGAAATAAGAAAAAATACCATGCATACCACAAAAAAGTGATTTACATGGGGACAACCCTTTTGGGAGAAAAATGCCACACTCTAAAAGTTTCCCAATATATATTTAGAAATCACAAGGATTAAAATATACTTGTAGAGAAAGCTTCTCACAAGAGTATCACCAACAAGAGATCAAGAGTCAACACAACTGCTATCAAACTCTTAGAATACATCACAATGCACAACCGTAATACAACACCCTCATAAAATAGGGTTTCCTTCTAGGGTAAGACAAGCAAACAAAATATAAACCATTAAATCTAGGACATAATGAAAAATGGTCCAGATTTAACTCCCATGCATGCCTCTGCACTGACATATGAATAGTATGTTATATATTTTCACGGTTGAGACATATTTTCCTAACAATTCTCCCACTTGTTGAACACCTTACAAGAGCAACAAGAGGGTATAAAAACATCATCTCTTAATTGCTAGGGACCAAGGGGCCCATAGTCTCTCCACATTGTTTGAACTTCTCTATGCTCACAAAATTAGTTAAATAATCAACAAAATTATTTAAAGTCTCTACCTTAATTAGCTTATCTCTGCCATCTTTGACCATATCTCTAAAAAAATGATTTTGGAAATCAATGTGATTGGTCCTGGCATGAAATATTGAGTTCTTTGCTAGACATATTGCACTTTTACTATCACAATAAATTGTAAATGAACCTTGTTTTATTCCAATATCTAAACATAGTCTCTTAAGCCAAATGGCTTTTATACAAGCATAAGTAGTTGGTGTATACTCTCCTTTAGTATTGGACAAGGAAACCATAGTATGTTGCTTACTCATCCAACTAATTTCACCACTAAATAAATTAAACACATAAGCACTAGTGGATCTTCTACTATGAACAACACCTGCCGAATTTGAATCCAGATAACCATGAATATCAAGGGAAATCTCATCTTCAATTATATTACTATGATAACATCAGGATTAATTTGACGCATCATGCAAATATCTAAAGTCTCTTTTAACCACATTCCAATCAACTCGACCAAGATTAGACATATATATGGATGGAACTCTCACTACTTGTGAAATGTCTGGTCTAGTACAAACCATAACATACATCAAACTTCCAACTACACTCTAGTAACGAACTCTGCTCATGTCTTCCATCTCTAGTTGGGATGTTGGACAATCTGAAATAGATAAATTTGTTCCAAATGAAATAGGAGCACACAATGGTCTATAATCCTATATATAAAACCTCTATAAAATTGAATTGACACTCCTAGACATTCTCCTAGAAGCTTGTTTAGTTGCCTAGAATTACAAGGAGTATTATTTTTTCTATGTGGAGGGGTGATCAGTTGGATCATGAGTAGGATTTTTTGCTTATGGATTTATGGTTGGATTCCCAATAATCAACCCAAAAATTTCTAGTTTTTGAGTTATGTGGTGAGAATTTTGGTTGTCTAATTCAGAATGGGTAAGGTAAAGCTCTCAAGAGGGCCTTTTTGTTGCCTAATATTCCTCCTCCTCAACCTCTAACTAATTTTCACATTTCCTTACTTAATATGATCCCTATTGTTGTTGGGATTGAGGAGGCTTCTATGCCTTCCCTATTTCCTAGAGTGGGCCCTTCTTTGGAGTCTCCTTCTTTGTGATAACCCCCATTCTTGCTAGTGCTCTTCCTCTTTGTAATAGGCTATTCGAGAATGGTGTTTTATGGATTTTTTAGGATGTATAGCCTCCTTGTCTCAAAATAGATCTTCTTGTATTAGGGGAGTTGCTGCTTCTAATGTGGGTCCATTCGAGGCTTCTCAGTTTGAGTTTAGTCATATTGGATTTCCTTTAGCTCCTTCTACTACTCTATATATTTCAAATGAGTGGATGAATAGAACCTCCTAAGGTTAAAAATCTACTTGTATTGAATATTTTT
The DNA here is from genome assembly GCA_007258455.2 of Sequoia sempervirens. Classification (NCBI taxonomy): domain Eukaryota; kingdom Viridiplantae; phylum Streptophyta; class Pinopsida; order Cupressales; family Cupressaceae; genus Sequoia; species Sequoia sempervirens. Next base: position 22,352 of record VDFB02308277.1, on the reverse strand, counting down.
TTGGTTAGAATCTAAATATAAATGTTATCTAAAGTTAGGCTTCTAATTGTTACATGGCTCCAGGTCTTTGTATTATGGCCTTGATGAATGGTATTTTTCTATTCTCCTTTTGTTCCATGGAGAAATGCACAAACATTTTTCAAGGAGGTCTTTTGTTTTTTGGAAAAGATTTTCTTTATTTAGAAATTTGGTCTGCATGCTTAAATTTTATTGAGATTAGTATGTTGCATATTTGGGTATGTCTCCTTGAGCTCCCTTTGAAAATTTTGGATGAATGTAATATTCAATATATTTCTAATGTTTTTTTTCAATTTATCACCTTATTTAGTGCCATTAGAAATTTGGAAGTGTGGCATTGGAAGGATTCCCAAGAGTGGCCTCGTGGGGGTACTGAGGAGGAAAGGTAATAACTTGCTAGAATATTGGTAGGTAGAATATGTAGCTCTCTTCAAGACAAGGATATTTTGGCTTGGGGTCCTAATCCAAAGGGCATATTATATGTTTCCTTTAGATATATGGAGCTTGATGTATGAAAATATTGGGGTCCCTTCATGCAAGCAAGATTGGAATAAATTTTCTTGGCCTAAGTGTAGTTTCTTTTTATCGCTGGTTGTTTAGAATAGATGTCTTACTTGGGATAATCTATGAAAAAGAGGCTTCCAAGGTCCTCCCATTTATTTTTTGTGTAATAATAGTGAAGAGTGTGTCTCATGCCTTTCCTTTCAATGTCCTTACTCTAGGAGGATTTGGAATTTTTGGTGGGGGGTTTCAGGACATCCCTGTGTTCATGCCTCTTCTTTGATAGAGTTTTGGGAAAACTTGGGGATACCCTCTACTATGACAACTTTATTTAGATTGCTTCAATTATTGGCCCTACCTTTATTGTTTGGCACCTTTTTCTTGAGAGAAATAGAAGGATTTTCTAAGATGTTAAGCAAGTTGGGGATCTTTTATGGAGGAAGATCTTCAACAAGATCCAAGAGACTATTTTAGCTAAATATGACATGTCGGTCATTGTGGATCCAAGTGATTTTTCTTTTGTGGGGAATTTTTACTTGGAGGGTAGAGGGTTTGGTTTCTCTTCTAGCAATAGTTCTCATCAAGTCAAGAAGATAACTCATCGGTGGGTCAGTGGAGCCCTCCCCAACATGGAGTTCTAAAGATAAATACTAATGGATACTCTAGGGGGAATCTTGGGCATGCTAGGATTGGTGGTATTTGCAGAGATAGTAATGGAGGGGTGGTGTTTTTTTATTATTTACAAGGGTCAACATTCTAATAATCTCATGGGGGCTCTTGCTCTTTTACATGCTATTGAAAGAGGTTATTCCCTATGCTAGAAGAGTATTATTTATGAACCTAATTCACAAATTGTAGTTGATATGCTAAATGAGTAGAGATTCAATGGTGTTAATTGGAAACTGGTTGTAGTGGGCAAACAAATTATGAATTTATGTAGTTCTTTGGAATTTGTTTCCTTTTCTTATATTCTTAGGGAATGGAATCAAGTGGTTGATCTTCTAGTGAAGTGGGCCTCTGACCATGTGGAGAGATGGATTATAGATGACTGGGGTCTTTTATCCTTAAAGCTCTCTTTGTCCCTCAAAGAGATAATCATGGAAGACTTAAACACATGTAATTATTTCCTTGGTTGGATTCCTTTGGGGACTTTTGTTGCATGATAAATTGATGGTTTTTGTGGGTTGTTTCTTATTGCTATGTAGTATTTCTTTAATTGAATAAATTTTTACCTCCTTTTTATTAAAAAAAATGGATAATTATATTCATAAAATTTTAAAATAGCTATGATTGGTTTTATATTCATGTTTTAAAATAAATCAATGATGAAAACACCCTTCACATCATAAAAAGTTGGAAGAAACTATAGAAATACATAATGAAAGATCTAAAAAATGGGAAGGTAAATAATTTATATTTAATGCATGATAAATAAATTAATATTAAGAAGATGATAAATTAATCTAACAAAGTGCATAATTACTAGTTTTTATGTTTATTCACATTAATGTTATTAGTTTTTGTAACCATCATTATTAAAAAATTGATAAGGTAATAGTTAACATATTCAATTCATAGCAACAAAAAATTCAATGAATGGGAATAATGATTATAAAATAAATTAGGGACATTCATATGCATGTCAAATGTGAGTTGAGACATAAAATTTAAATATAACACATCTTATATTTTAATTAATTTAAGTATTATAATTTAATGAATAATTTTATGCTCATGTAAAGGGGTTTATTTTTATTTTATTTTATATAAAATCCTTAGCATGCGTTACATAAATATTTATAGTAAATAATTTTTTTTTCTTTATATATTTCTTAAGTAAACATATGAAAGATTTTAATACTACTTTATTGATGTGATGGAAACCCTAGTTGGAGTGAGAGTGGTAGATTGTGGCAACAACTATTCTAGGCAGGGCAATGGTGAATACAGTGAAGGTGATGGAAGTGACTAGGTCTTTGGGTTATTTCCATATACCCTACATTATCTTTCTATGGAGGTGACTTGCTATAGTGTTAGTGATCACACTAATAAAAATTGTAACACTCACCATGAAACCCTAGAGAATGTCACACACATAACAAAAGCGAACAATTTTTTTTTTAAAGTGTAATTAAACAAGTAAAGTAAACTACACTTATACATACATTCTCTAAGGTATGTGATGAGAAATACTTACAATACCCATTACTAACAAAAGTTACTAAACATAACATAAGATTATTGCTCATGAATTAAAGATCATACATCTATTAACATTAAAATACATCTCATAAAATATAAAGTACAATCATGATGCATTCATACATTGCATCCATTCAATATTACAATTACAACTCTCATTTCCAAATGAGATAGTTGCTACAAAAGTATTACAACTACAAATTACAAATATTCTCCTCGAATACAATTGATGAGTGATACAATTACAAATTACAAGGTATCCAATAGATACAAGAGAGAACATGAAAGAATTACAAATTCATTGGTACACATGAGCTTTCCAATTATGAAGTACTCGCCATCATGAATAAGAACTTGGGACCCAATGGTTTAAGTTGCATGTTCCACCCAACCATGTGGTACCTGAAGGAACAACCCCCATGCTAGGAGATAGTAAAAGAGATTCCTAGGGAAACCTACAACCTCTAGACATAGGAAAAAACAATATTGAACTACACAAGTACAAAACTTACAAAATGGTTACAATGCTTCCATATAACAATGATTAATTGCACAATATAACAAACTAATTCATGGTTATTATAGGAGTGTCATCACAAATTTGCATGGGTTACCCTAGCGAATCTTCCTAGGCTCCAGCCCCCATCTTGGGTTACCTTGGTGACCTCTTATGAAATCCAGCCCCACATGAAATCTAATGCGGAATCAATTATCTTTATGAGAAACAAGATATTGATATTTCCATTCTAGGACTTCTCATCTCATCCCAAGTCTTTACTAGCCCTTGAGTCCATGAGCGAGGAATTAACAAAAGTTAAGTGTTTAAACTACCCTTCTTCCCTAAAATATTTATTTAATTTTCACTGATTAAACTAACTCTGCATGAGTTATCTTGACGCCACTTAGTGTGTCGGCCCTCATGAAAAGCCTCTACCCTATTAACAACCTAAGGGATCAATTCCAATAACTTATGATAAACCAGGTTGACATAACCAATCACAAATACAACCTCATAACGATGTACAACACAACCTGTTCATAGAACTGGGTGACCATACTAGAGAAAATACCACGTGCACTACCCAAGTTATTTCAAAGCTAAATCAACATAAGTTACAATCCCCATCTCAAAGAAACATATCTGGAAGCCCTACATAAACAAATAACTCAATTTTCCCAACAACGAGAATGAGAGAAACATAAATTTAAAACATTTTCAAGCAAAAGATAAAATCTAATATTAGGATATTCTAAATCCAAATGAGGCAATTACATATTGCGTGCAAACAATAAAAAACAATACATTGCTCAATTATTGCTAATTTGAGACAATTTTATTCATAGGATAATAACAAATCATAACTAATTGTTTAACTCTATAATTCCTCAATTATACATTACATGAAAATAACTAATCTGATCACAAATTTGTTTGCAACCAATAAGAAATATAAATAAAAAATCACTTTCTTAAAAAAAAATATTTCATTGAAAACAAATAACCATTTACCTTAAAATCATTCCCTTTTTTAAATAACTACTTAAGCATTTGACAAGCAATAATAATTTAAATCTAAAGGTTTACTTCAGTTTCCCAATAATATTTAAATATAAATATATATTAAATACACACACACAGACATATATATAATTATATACTTATTATATACACATTTATATATATATATTTAAATATATAATATATATTTAAATTAATATATATATATATATATATATATATATATATATATATAAAAATATATATATATAAATACAATGCCCCCATCCAAAGGGGGGACCCTGCTGCTGGGTGGGGCTACGCAACCTCCCTTATGGGGGGTCATTTGTGGGGGCAGCATTTGGCGCTACCTCCACAACGAGAACCTCCCATAATGGGGACGAATGTGGGGGTAGCTCCCCCACACCCCTAATTTAACATTAAATTTTTTATTTTTATTTATTTTTTAATCAAAAACTTCCTAGATGCAACCATTTCGCCATACGATGAATTTCTTCTATTTTTTTTTTAAATCCTCATTTCCATAGAGGAAAAAACTCAATAGCATATTAATTTTTAGATTCAATTACAATTTCTAAAAGGGTAAATTTAAAGATGAAGTTTTCTATAGGAAAAAAAATGACAAATTATCAGAGGTTTTTGTTTTCTCAAATTTTATAGAGAATTCCATTTCCACAGTTTTAAAGGTTATCTAAATCTTCTATTGTTTGAATTCTTTTTTTTTTCTCTTTCATTTTTTTTTTTTACTGTTAAAATTTGTTTCCCCACTGAGGATCAAAGGTTTTTTCTTGATTCTTCTACAAAGGTTTTCAAAAGTTGACAACAATCCCTTCAAAATTTAATATCAAAACTTCTAAACCATAAAGTAGACTAGAACCTAATTTCTAAAGTTTGAAGAAATAAAATTTGAAGTTGAGCTTCCCTGCAAAATCCAATCTTCCAGAACCTCTTCCAAATTATCTACTTTTCCAAACCAAAAATGTAAACATTGCAGAGAAAAACCTTCCTCTATATTTTTAACAGCCAAATTTTCCTCACCTTCCCCAACAAGATCTTTCAAAAAAATATCTATATCCTCTCCTTAATTTTAAACACTTAGTCAAAATTAAAAATGCCATTTCCAACCACTATTGATATTTTCTTCTTATGCATTTACAAGATATTTTGCATTTCAATAATTGAAAGCACAATTTAATTTCAAAATAGATTTAAATCATTTAATCTATGCACTTTACAAATACAATTAAACTAGTCACTTAATAAATTTATTTACTCAACAACTAAATTTATTTAATTAAATTATTTACTTAATAAATAAATTTAATTACAAAGATTAAATTACTTTACCAATAAATTAAATTAAATTAAAAGCTTTTAACAAATTTTACTCTAAAATTAATAAATAACATTTAAAACCTACAATCATTAATTTTTTTCAAACAACATTGCAAGATAATTAATTATCAAAACAAACAAGGATGACTTGGCATTACGCCATACTAAACATGAACTGACTACACACTGTGACTGGGATTGTGGTTTGACAAGGCCAGCCTGTTACTATCTCCCTACTAACATAAACATTGGGAAAGTGGGCACGCTCAGACCTGTGAAGCTAGGTGGAGACAATGTCCTATACCTGTAATCCTGCAAACCAAGATGAGTGTCAAATATGCATAAAATATACCAGAGACACCATGAATAGAAATCGTGAAATCACAAGGTTCTCTCAAGCGAGTGATGTAATCTCATCCCCTTCACCAATATAGTCACATCAAGACAAACAAAATTTAAAGTATCAGTAAATCACCACATGAGTGTACATCAATATTAACTCAAATAACAACTACACTAATCAAAAGCATCCACATAATGTATCATCACATGAAAGTATAGCATCCATATCACTCTAAAGCCAACGATCATAAAATAATCACAAGGCATCAAGACCTATCATGGTAAAGGTACCGACTAATAGCCCGAACAAATTAGAAATACATAATAGCAACTAGAGGGGCACTATAGAAATGATGTTGTTGGTATGGATTATTGCTTAGTTTTAGAGGATGGGTTATCATGGTGCTCTAATGAGGAAGAAACCCTCTTATACATTCTCCTGGAGGCTTGTTCAAATGCCAATAATTACAAGTATTATTTATCTATGTGGAGGGGTGATCAGTTGGATCATGAGTAGGACTTTTTGCTTATGGCTTTGTAGTTGGATTCCCAACAATCAACCAAAAAATTTCTAGTTTTTGAGTTGCATGGTGAGAATTTTGGTTGCGTAATTCATAATGGGTTAGGTACAACTCTCATGAGGGTCCTTTTGTTGTCTAATATTCCTCCTCCTCAACCTCTAACTAATCTACACATGCCCTTACTTAATTTGATCAATATAGTTGTTGGGATTGAGGAGGCTTATATTCCTTCCCTATCTCCTAGGGTGGGCTCTTCTTTGGAGTTTCCTTCTTGGAGATAACCCCCATTCCTACTAGTGTTGGTCCTCTATGGAATAGGTTATTAGAGAATGTTGTTTAGGGAATTTTGTAGGATCTACAACCTGCTTGTCTTAAAATGTATATTCTTGTAACTATGGGAGTTGTTGCTTCTAATGTGGGTCCATAGGAGGCCTCTCAGATTGAGTTTAGTCATATTGGAGTTCCTTTAGCTTTGTCTACTACTTCTATATCTATTTCAAATGAGTGGATAAATAGAACTTCCTATGGTTTAAAATCTACTTGTATTGAATATTTTTTGGTCATAGATTGAATCTTAATGTTATCTAAAGTTAGGCTTTTGATTGTTGGATGGCTCCTAGTCTTTTCATTATGGCCTTGATGAATGGTTTTTTGCTATTTTACTTTTGCTCAATAGAGGAATCAACTCACATTTTTCAAGGAGGTCCTTGGATTTTTGGCAAGGATTTTCTTTATTTCAAAAGTTTGTCAACATGCTTAAATTTTATTAAGATTAGTATGTTGCATATTTGGGTGTGTCTCCTTGTGATCCCTTAAAAAATTTTGGAGGAAGGTATTATTAAATATATTTCTAATGTTGTTGGTCAATTTATCACCTTATTTAGTGTCACTAAATATAGATCTAATTTTCTTTATGCTAGATTTCATGTTTTGGTTAAGCCTAGCTCCGAGTTTCCCAAAAATGTGAAGCGTTGTTCCAAACTTAGGATTTGGGAGCTAAAATTTTAGTATGTATCTTCTCGAGTGCTACATTCCATGTAGCAATTTCCTTAGCCTCATAATCTTCTTGATTATCCCTCCACTTTTAAAGGGATTGAGAATTGTTTTTTTAACATGCCCACTTCAAAAAGGTTGGTATTTCTTGGAATATTAAGAGAACTCTTGACGATGTGATTGGAATCCTCCTGGATCAGAATAGTGAGCAATCTCTTCAATTCTACCCCACCAATATGTTGAGCTTCATGTTGATATTTGGGTTCAAACCTACTTTATTATCTTTTTCTAGTTTTGGGTCTTCCCAACACTTTTTTTTGGTTCATTGTTCTTGTCTAAGCTTTATTGGTCTTGGTATTCTCCTTGTTGTTTGGGAGACATGTCTTGTTAGCTATTTCTCCTTATCTCACCACTGGTGATATTTTTTTCTTATGTTTTTATTTATGACTATTCTATAATGTGTATGATCCCTTCCAATTTTTACCTTAATCAAAACATATGAAATACTTTTTAAATATTTTTTATAGATTATATGGATGAGAAAATAATTCAAGATTTACATTTTTAAGGTAAATAAAGTTTAAATATTCAATTTCTTTGGTATTGCATGTCTCATATGTTGATGAGATTATGTTTGGAAGTATAAACACTACTCTACATTTTAGAACAATATAAATATTATTAATGTAGAGTTATTTAGGTTATATATAAGTTTAAATAGATAAAAAATCACATCCATTTTATTCATTATGAATTATTTTATTTTTATAATTTATTTTATATTTTCTAAAATTATTTCAAGAATTTTTTATATAATTGTCACAACTGTAGAATGGTAAATAAATATTTTTCATTTCAACAAGCTAACCTCACCATCACAAGGAGATATTTTTCACAAATTCACATACTAAGATCTTAATCAATAAAAAATTCTTGTTTTATATTTGTGAATCTAGAGGTTGGGACTAGTTTATTGTCACCAACTTATTTCACTCCTAGAAAAATTATAATAGAATTAGTGATTTTTTTCTTTATTGTCTAATGATTATTATCCTTCCCTTCTTTTTCCAATATTTGTGTCCTTCTAGTGTCAAAAAGTGCATGTGTAGATTGTTGGTATGTTATAGGGTGACATTTTCTCATTTAATTCATACTAATATGTATGTATATTTGACAAAAAAAAACTCTTTAAACATGCACATAATGCTAGGAATTCTCATGTTGATTTGGATTCCTTTTAGTGCTCCAATTGAACTACCAAATATGAATAACATGTGAATATAACCCTTATAAACCCATGCACCACAAACAAATGAACTTAACTCATTTAAATATAAGGATATAATAGCAGATCATATAAATTAATAATCGGTGGCTAGCCCTAGGTTCATAGCATACATCCATGAATCAATCCATTTTATAATTGAATATTCAAAATCAAAGAGACAAGTTCATGACCATTAGCATGTCCTATAGGCTATAAGAATTCCACTAACCTGATGATAGCTAAATCCATATGGATAATGTGTTTTTAAAGTGTGATTATCTTGGAGTGTTAAATAAATGGATAAAGTAAGTGTATAGAATTATGTTAAAAGAAGTGACGGGGTAGGAATACATATATAGAAACATGTGTAATAAATACATAGCTAGCATAAAGACAACAAATCTAAGTTTGTGTAAAGTTATGTTTCTTGTCAATATATCGAGAAATTTTTTAGAGCAAAAAATGATAAAACAATTATTTAATAAATTAAACCATATCAAAATTATATTAATGGCTTGGATTATAATTGATTATAAGCTTTAATAGAAATTTGTTATTAAATTAAAACCCTCAAAAACTATGTCCAAATTGATTTATTTTTTGGTTGATTTCCCTTGATTATTTTAAAATATTTTTATTTTTGAAATATTAAATTTTAAGATTTTGGAGGTTAATGGTGGTCAAATGTGAACTGTATCTGAGTATATAATTAATTAGTCGATAGGCTATTTTACGTGGGGGAACCCCACCGGAATTTCCAGCAGTCTGACACCGGAAACCCAGTGGGGATCCTAGAAGTGTTGGGACCGTATTTGGACGACTGCGCCTCAGGTCAAATCCTGTGCCTAGAAAGTGACACTACCTTTCTCGTAATACCAAATGCATTTCATTGTCTAATCGCCTTGTACTATAATGCTCCCACCAATGTTTGTTGGATTGTGTTAGGTGGCATCTGTATTGCTGGAACGTTACCAGCAGCCCAGATTCGAATCCAAGGCAACACTGGCTCTAACTTTGGTGCCATGGTGGATTGAAGCATCTGCGGAGAGAAGAAAGGCTAATTTACAAGGGTGGAATTCTATGGCATTAAGGACCCTACGCTTGGTTTTTGCTGTGCTCACTTGCCTCACGTTTATCTTCATGGTCTGCATGGAGGTCACGTACAGGTTGGGCATTGATGGTACTATCAGCCAGGAGCTCAACAAGAGTTTGCTTGTCTGGCCAACCCACAAGGCTGCCCTGGTCTCCCATTCCCACCGCCTCCCAATGAATTTCACTTGGGCTCTGTTATCTTATGCTGCAGTCCAGATAGGAGAGGCAAAGGAGTGCCGACAGATTCAATACCTGCTGAATGTGCCCAGGTCCTCCTATGATGGTAAGGAGCAGCCAAAGTTTTCCCATCCAAGATATGCTAATTACTGGCCAGCGTTCCGTCGTGCCCTACAATCATGGGTGCAAAACAAGTGCTTTGAGCCTACTATTATGATCTGACTCCTTGATCTGGTAAAGGCCCCACTAGACCAACACTACATGATCACCAATCTAACGCACCAGAATGAATAATAATATTTTCAGAGTCAGACAGTAAGAGCGTACATTACCTAGTACTGACTTGAATGTGTGGGGGAGTGGGCATTTTTCTCTTTTCTGTGCCTGCGTCTGCATGTTGGTTTCGAAGCTCGACCACCAACTACCATAATCTTTCTATCTCCCCAGACATCTTTCAAGATTTGTTTATACTCGGTGTTGCCTGTTTAAAACAGATGTTTATTAAATCATTCAAGGCGTTTTATAATGATGAAGAGGAAAAGGAGCAATTGGGGAATGGTAACACATACCTTGGGTGGGAACAGACGTGGCAAATGGAAAGGTGTTGTAACGATTCAACCAATAAATTAATTTTATTAGTCTTTGCAGGGACTGTAATTTGCAGCAAAGCGTATTTACTTCCCTTGATAATTGGGCAGAGACAAATTTAAGGTTTTCCTAATTTTGCAGGATAGATAATTGGTAGAGCAGCATTTTCTAAATATCATCCGAAACCAGGCGATGTGAGTTTTCTAAGGATCTTTTACAGAGAAATTATAAAAAAAAAAAATTGAGGTTTTTAAAGGTTTTTTCAAATTTTTTAGTTTTATATTTATAAATATTAGCAATTGTACTTTTGGTGTGCAATGGGTACACCAAAGAGGTGTGGAATATCAATTATGCAAACTTTAAGCCTATTTTTTGCATAAATTTCTGTATTACATGAGTTCAATTGGTTGACCATTGATAAAATGATATTGTTGTGCAACAAAGGTCTCTAAAAATGAGTGAAAGAAAGTCTTTCAATCAAGAAGACAATGAAGGTCTATGAAGAGGGAGGGGGAGAGATAGGGAGATAGATGGATGTGTAGAGATAGAGGGACATTTCTAGAGATGGAGGGGAAGAGAGGAATAGAGGTAAAGATGAATATAGAGTGAGAGAGGAAGAGAGACAAATAGATAGAGGTAGAGATGAATGCAGAATGAGAGAGGACAAGGGAGACAAATAGATTAGATATAGAGAGAGATATAGGGATAAATAAAGATAGAGAGATAGTTAGATAAAGGGGAAAGATAGAGAGGGATGGATAGAAAAGGAAGAGATAATGAGATAAAGAAGAAGAGGAGGAGGGAGAGATAGAGTGATATTAAGATAGAGATATAAGGAGATATAGAGAGAGGGGGAGAGGGAGAGAGAAAAAGAGAGAAAAATAGAGAGAAGTAGAGAAAGACAAATAGAGATGGAGAGGGAGATGGAAATAGGGGGAGATAGAGAGAGAGAGAGGGGGAGAGATAGATAAATGGGAAGAGAAAGAAATAGATATAGAGATATATGGAAAGATAAAGGGAGAGAGAGGTTGAGATTTAAAGATGGATAGGGGGATAGGGAGGGAGCAAGAGAAGGAGACATGGGAGAGAGATAGAGAGGGAGGGAGAGAGAGAGAAAGGGAGAGAGAGAAGATGGGGAAGAGGGAGATATATGTAGAGAGGGATAGAGAAGAAGAGGGGGAGAGAGGGAGAGGGAGAGATATAGATAGAGGGTGATATATATATATAGAGAGAGAGGGATAGGAAAAGAGATAAAGAGATAGGGAGATATATATAGAGAAGGATATGGATAGAAAGAGATAGAGAGATGAGTGAGAAATAAAGAAAAAGATATAGAGTAGAAGAGATGGAGGGAGAGATGGAATGAATAAGATAGAGAGAGAAGAAGGGGGAGAGGGAAAGGATATAGATGTATAAGGATAATGATAGGGAGATAGATAAAGAGATATAGATAGAAATATATAAAGAGATGAGTGTGAGAGAGAGAGAGGTAGACATAATGAGATATAGATAGAGAGGGGGAGAAGAGATAGGGAGATAGAGATAGAGGGGGAAAGAGTGAGAGAAAGAAGGTGATAGAGATAAGTAATAGAAAGAGGTATGCATAGGCAAAAAGATAGAGAGATAGAGATAGAGGTAGAGAAGGAGAAAGAGGGAGTGTGTGTATATAAGTAAGAGAGATATATATTTATAAATAAATAGAGAGGGAGGGAGAGGGGGAGAAAAATAGAGAAAGCAGAGATAAGAAAAGAGAAATAGAAAGAGGGAGTGATAAAGAGAGAGATAAGGAGAGATCTCTAGTCTGACGTTGACACCGACGGGGAGAACTTTAGAGGAAAACAAGATCAGTATGTGCCTATCGGCTATTCTATTGCTCATTGAATATTGTGCAATTGCTAGTTATTAGCTGTTGTTGATAGTTCAGTTATTTACAACATTATCCATGTTTGATATTATTTATAAAAACATGTCAGATATGTTAATTGCAAGATATTTATTTATTCTATGTAAGATAGGCGATATTTTATTTGTAGTTTCATTCGCAAACAAAAAAGACAATAACTGATAACTAGAGAACATAGTCAACCAAAAAACCAACCATTCTATACAATTAAAAGAGCTATCCAACAACATAAAGACACAATTACAATAGTTGTATAACATCAAATCATAAGAACATTATTAAATATATTGTTTAATTTTGAAAAACGTCAAAAGGTTTGTCAGCAGGTTCCTAGCACTAATACCAGCCCCTAGCCTCATTTAGTATTCCCTTATATATATCCATGTCTGTCCATTTTTCTTTCTATTGTTTAGGTTAAACTCGAAACCGTGGGATTGGTGGATCTGCATCATAAGAGAATATAGGAGTCGCGTGTGGGGAACAATTTCCTGAGGTAGTCCAGCGAGACACCAGAAGCAAAGAAGAATGGTTGATCAAAATATGGACTGGGAGAACTATGGTGGAGATGATCAAGATGAAGTGAAACCATGTCCTTACAAGAGGAGAAGAAAGCGAGTCAAGCCAGTGAGGAGTTCACTGGGAAATTTGTTTTCTACTACACCATCACTCGAAGAAAAGTCAAGCTCTACAAGTAAGGTAACCCAATGCAGTTTGGGTACAAATTTACAAGAATCGCTATCTAAAATAAAGAAATGGAGGAAATCCCAGCATGATGATGGTATGGAAAACTTTGAAATCTCCTCAGCAAGAGATCAATCAGAAACCATTTCTGATTCACTTACTGAAAGTGAAGTGGGTATGGAGGAATCTTTTGCCGCCACACCTCTCTACCCCAAAAATTTCACATGTACAAAATGTGGGAGAGATTTTTCTTCAGGAAAAGCACTAGGCCCACATTTTAGAAGATGTGGCATCAAACGAGATAAAATTGGGTCATGCTCATTGTGCGGTACGGTGTGCCCTAGCATGCAATCTCTAGGGGGTCATAAGAAAGCCTATCGAAGAAATCATGTCTGATGGAGGATGCCAAAGGTAAGCCTTTCTCACAACTTTATTTTTCATTTTTCATACATTGGATTTAGGTTAACAAAGAAAACAACAAGACTTTGAACTAAAAGTTGCTATCATTTTAAGTTTAGAAATTGGAGATAGATGTCGATTCTTTGTTTGAAATTGTTAGAAGGATTCTTTGTGTTTATCAGTCCTCAGATTAGGTAAAAGGGAGTTGTCTGTAAAATGTTTTCCTCAACCAGTTAACCATGCTGCTAGGGTTAAATGAGGCATATGGGATACAAGGCTTAAATTTGATGGTCGTATGACCGTATTTAGAGATTTTTTCCGTAAAATACAATCAAAATTTCAAGAAGATTGTATCAAATGAAAGGAGAGATTTTGGATAGACTGTCAAAATCTATATAGAATTATAATGTTATATATATTTGATTTATATATAATTTTACTTACACTAAGGTATATCATAATGTTTTAAGGGCACCTTTGAATAGATAACCGTCATTAAAAAATTTGTTGACAAGTAAGGTCGACGGTCAAATTTAAGCCCTAACGGGATACATCTCTTCAAAGCATTTTGAAGCCTTTGCAAAGGTTTAGAGGGAGCCAGTTTTCCAGCAGCCATAGAATGCACATCATTTCAGGACCAGGAGCGATAGAACTTAGGACCGCATCGCCCGGAGAAAAAGCAGCTAGGCTCGCCACAGTCAGGAAGAGGCAAAAGTGTTACCGAGAATGATACCATCCCAATTACACATGCATGGCATATTTTGAAATAGCTTGTATTACATGCATGTGATATTTTGAAATAGCTTGTATCTTGGTTGCAAAGTAAGTGCGTTTGACCTGGAGTAGTATTGTGATGGGTAGTCTTCCCGGAAAGTCAATACTTCACCTTTTTTAGCATTATTTAAGTGCAATGAGTGGTGAGTGGTCCATTCATTATCACTTGAGATGAGTTCTTGTAAACCACTACTCATTGAACACTCATCAACGAGCATTTAATTTGTATTAAGATAAATATGTGTCCAATAAATATTTGTTTTAAGATTAATATGTGTCAAATAAATTATTTAGTTTTATTGTTTCGTATTTAATTTTTCTACCATGACTCTAGATGATTATTTGAAAATGTATTTTATAATAGATGTAGGCTATGAAGTTTCTATGGTTATTGAGTAATTAAAAACCATATAGATTTAAAAATAAAAAATATATACTTTATAAATATAAATTAGTAAGTAATAATTGAAAATAATTATTTATTTAAAGTTTTAAATAATTTTTAAAAAAAATAGTTTGAATAATATTTGTGTTTATATGTATTTTTTCTTATATTCAATGTTTCTTATTAAATTCCTTGCACAATATATCCTCAGAACTTTTCAATGAAATACGATTTATAATATTGTGTAAATAATGGATGACTAAAATTATATAATAATCATTAGAGTGTTATATCAAAAATACATGGAATTCATTGTATTTTATATATAACAATAATTTTAAGTTCTCTTAAAATGGATTAGATTTGGGCTGTTAGTATAAGTCTTCAATATTTTTTAATAGTGTCATAATAGAGGTGCTTGGAAATAAAATGTCATAATTTTTTACATCATTAGTTAACTTTAATCAAATTGTCTGAGAACCAAACATATTATAATAAAATTTGATAAAAATGAAATATTAGTCATTGCTCTTGTGATGTCATAATAATGAAAAAAAAGAAATCTATCACTCTTGGTATCAAACATATTATAGTAAAATTTGATAAAAATGAAATATCAATCATTGCTCTTATGATGCCATAATTGTGAAAAACAAGAAATCTATCACTCTCGCTATGAAAGCCAAACTTCACACAAAAATGCAATACTCTACCCAGAATTACAATGAACAACTAATTTATTCTAATTCACATAGTACAATATTTCATAACTTCACAACAAAGTAATCATTTGAATTAACAATTCAATCTTATTATTATTAATTCATCTCACACTTTTACATTTGTGCTATCTGGTTTGCTATGTTGTATCTTCCCCCCTCCCATTTTTCTCCACACTACAATGCCATTGTTCTACCCTCTCAGCACCTCCCAATGCCATGCACAACCATCACACATTCCTTTTCCTCTGTACAATGACTTTTTTGATTTTCTTGCTTACTCTCCTCTCTCCCAAGTGCGGCTAGGTAATGGGAAACAATTCAAAAAAAATTATTTGTTTTCCATTTTGGGGTATTCACCCTCCATCTTTCAACTATAAGCCCCCATCTATTTCTCCAATCCTACATATCAAGAAGGAACACAAACTCAAATATGAGTTTCCTTCTATAATCTCTATCCACTTTTTTAACACTCACATGGTCCATCACAACACTAAGGGTTTTCAAGGAAATCAATACTTAATTTTTTCTTTGTCTTCATGTATGAACCACACCTCTCCAGCTTCCTTTCCTTCTTTGCGCAATTGCCAAGGGAAGGAACCATCTGTGAAGTTGTTTTTTTCCCTTTTTAGTCTTCCCCTACCTTCACGTCATCCCTCACCACTCTATAGATGGGTGTTACCTTCTCCACTTCAAACTATGTGACTTTTCATATTCCTCAATATTTGTTTACAAAATTGAATAGCTCATAAATCTTAAATATACTTCCATTTATTTTTATTCCCTCTTTAAACTTCATTAACTTTCCATATCCATCCATAGTCTATTAAGTTTCTCTATTCAACATTTTATTTCATTTCAAATCTCGTCCTTCTTATCAGACATGACTTTATCTCCCTTCTCAATGTTTATGAAATCAACATAATTTTTTCGGGATGAAAATTAAAATTAAATTATAAAATCCTAATATGATATTTTCTCTATCAATGACAACAATGTCACCCAATCTCTACTAAAATTGATCATCGAATTCAGAATTAAATTAGACTCAGGAAAAATGCACAATGAACATAATTCAGACCAAAACTAAAAGAAACAAACTCGAATTATTTTTGTCACATGATTAAAATTATATTTATACTTTACTTTTCTCTCATGTTTATATTGAAATAATACTATTTACTTTATCTATTTATGTTATTTTATTTAAAATTAAGATATTTTATTTATTGAAGAAAACATCAAGAGAAATTTGGGAGGCCACTTAAGACTTTTGAATATTTTGGGTGCACATTCATCCTCTTTTGGTTCAATCTAAGGTACAAGAGAAACCAAGGTAAATATTCATTTGTTGCATTTGGATAATTTTTAATATTTATTTTTCTTTGTACATGTTTTTAAACCTTAAATCAACCTTACTTCAAACAATGACCATAGTTAGCTGTTAGTCCATTCAAATTAATCCAATCTAAGATTCCTATGAAATACTTGACTATGCTAAAATATGCAAACTAAATAGAGAAAAGACCACTAAATTGTAAGCATATAAAAATATAATCAAAACTTTATCTCATAGTGGATTGGTGCTTCTATGGAAAGAAGCCCTTTCTCAATCCTTTGCTAAGGTCCATGATATGAAAATGATATGAAAATTCTATGAAGATGGAGTGGACAAAATTAGTTCTCAATTGAAGGGATTGACTTTGCATAAGCTTTGTGGATATGAAATGATAAGATTGTGGAGGATTTGTTGAAGAATGAAGCCTTTTATTTAAAAAATTTCAAATGCTAAGAGTGCTCAAAATAGAGCAATGTGGGATAAAGATTTGACCAATGAGATGAAGCCACTTGTCAACTTGTGAGTGGTTAAGGAATGTGCAAGTTTTGGCCAATGTGCCCAAGAGGGGGAGATTCAAATTTGAATTTGAAAGATAAATGTTGAGTTTGACCTTGTGCAAGAGACATATATGAGACATGTAAGGCCTCATAAATGCTTTGTTGGGTGTACATGTCCACTTTTTTTTGAATTCAAACTTGAGGGAATATTTCTCAAAGATGTCATGTTGATGGAAAATGCTGATTTTATAAATGAATTAAAATGATTTATTGGTGCATGTGGGAAAAGCTAGAGGATGTGATGGGTAGTTAGATTAGATTAGCTTAGTTAAGATGATGTTAGATGCTTTTGACCCATTTGACTTCAATACTTTTATTTATTTAAATCAAAAGGGATAGAAGGTGATTTCAGATTTAATTAAATAAAGGTTTGATTTATTTTATCAAGGAGGGTGATGTTTTTGATCAAGGGTAAAACATGTTTTACAGGGACCCGAAACCATAAAGTTTACAACAGAAAAGAAAGGACAAAAAAGTTCAGCAGACAAAACTGGTTGCACAAAGGAAAAAACCAGAGCAAGTAGCAGCCACTCGCAAAAGACTAGGAATGTCAGACAAAAAGTCCAGAAGAAAAGCCAACAATAGAGCAGCTGCAATCAACCCAGAGTCTTCAGGATAGACTCTATCTCCGCCTCCAGGTTCTACATGTCTTGGACACCCTTCTTAAAGATTTGAATCATTTGCGGAGTGGGAGGAGCCTTCCTCTTCAAATTGGCCCTAGTTCTCTTAGAAATGCCAGCATCCTCCTCCTGATTTCTTTCATTAATTTCCTTCAGATCAACCACCAAAGACACCTATTGAGCTTTGTCCAATTTCTCAGTCATGGCATTGATGATGATGGCATTGTGTTTGGCGATATGATTATTTTGCTCGACAATAATTTTGACAGTATTTTTTATTTTCTCCAACTCAATTTCAACATTTCTATCCTTGCCAGCTTGGTACTGGATATCTTTACTGACACCATATTCTCTTCATTCCACCTCTTTCTTATCAAGCGCCACAACCTTAGCTCCCAAATCTTCCAATTTACTTTGAAGGGCCCAATTTTTTATCTTTAGCTCATTAATTTCATGAAAAGTCCTTTCTGAAAGATTGAAATGGTTATTAGCATTATTTCTAGCTAAATCCAAAACATCCACAGTGGGATCTCTATTAGTATTGAAACAAGTATTAGTAGGGTCAGGAGTAACATGGGAGCCAGTTTTAGCATTTCTATCTAATGATGGGACAACAAAGGGCTCAAAATTGTTAGCACTAGACTCCTCATATTCATGAGAATCTTTAGAGTATGAGACAAGGTTTTTAGCCAGAGGATTCTTATCAATTCTTCTGGTTTTAAGGGAAGGGCTTCCCCGTTTAGGCATAGCATGAGCTTTCATAGTAAGGGGATGGGTTATTCTTACTAGTTTGGACAACAGGCGAGCTGAGGCCTATTCTAGCTTGAATTAAATTGGCAAAAACCCCGAGTAGTTGGGTTCAATATCATCATCCTCAGAATCAGGGGAGGCTTCCAAATTAGCAAGAATGGGCATTTTTTGGCAATGTTCAATAATTAATCTAATAAGGCCAGTATGCAAACTAGGGAATCTTCTAGGGTTTTTCTTGTGGTCATCCAAACTTTTTCTCAAAGAACATAGAAGATAGTAGGGGAAAGAAACCTTAACCATGTAGCAAAAATGGTTGAGCAGGGCAAAGTGATAACCATAGACCCTGGTGAAGTGACCATCAATAGTTATGTACTCCATGATGACACGAAGAACCTTTCTCCAGAGGGCTTTATGGTGTCGACTTCGAAGTAGCTGTTAACAATTTTCACCAATTTCAGTCTTTCCTTCTCTTTTTTTGGAAATCTAATGACAGCATCATCCAAGTAAACCCTATCACTAAAAAACTTTTTCCGATTAGTAGAAATTCCCGTCACTTCAGCTATAAGGTTTTCGTTGAGCTCAACTTTCCTACCAAAAATAGTAAGATCCCCATTATCCCAATTTTTTTCAAAAAGATCCTTAGCCTCCTAGTTGGAACCATGGAGTTTCTCCAAGAAAGGAAGTAAACCCCCACTTTTAACTTTATTCCAAGCCTTAGCATTTATTGTGTGCATCTCAAAGCTATTCGGCTCAATTCTTTTCCTATCTCCACCCATCTTGGCAATCATAGTGGGGCAAACAGAGATGAAATTTTTACTAGAACTAGTCTCACCAAATCTAAGAACCCACAAAGCGTGCTAGGCCACCTTGTAGACTAAGCAACTAAGCTCAATCCCATACAATCTAATGATTGTGATGTGATAACTCCATCATGTCCTCATTAAAGAGATGACACGCCTCTTGTCCATGTGATTTATAATAACTCAATAAAGCTTGGACCAAGGAGCGTGATGTTAGGATCAAATTTGATTTATTTAATATAAGTTGCTGACTTTAGGATATTTATAACTAAACTTGATTTATTTGATGAATGGATGAATATGACCTAATAAAATGCATTATGACAATTTTGTGTGTCTACATTTTTCCCCTCTTTGAAGCAATGTACTTGCTACGTTGGTTCAAAAAATAAACTTCCCGCGATCAAAATTCTTTTTTTTTTTTAATTTTTTCAACTGCCCCAGTGGAAAGAAGTACACTAGTACATTTCGCCCTTGAGAGATCGAGTGAAAAGATTCCATTTGATGGTTGATCTCGCGATAAAGAGGTTCAAAATGGATGGTTATGGATGGTGATACAAATGAGATGGTTTTAAGATGCTTAGTATAACCAATCTATATTATCCTAAACAACTTAAAATGATGATGTGATGTGATGATGGACAATGCGATAATGCTATGATTATGCGATGGATGTTCTATGCAGATACTTAGACTAACAAATCTATATTATGATGATGAAAATGCATGTGAGATGATGTGCATAATGCTAATGGTTTGTGGATGCATTGGTGATGTTATGTTAGCGTGAAGAGAAGAAATAAGAAATGAGATGATGATAAGAGGATCCAACAAGTCCATTATTTGACAAGACTTTATTAGAGATAATGATGATGATAGATGATGATTATTTGCTTATCTAGGATTGGGATTTTAAAAGGGCTAGTTACCTTATGTTTGATAACACACATAGATACGATGCATCAAGGTATAAAGAACTAGGATGGTGTTGTACCTAGTGTGATGGACTTTGACTCAACAAATAGATAGGAGTATTCTTCTTCACACTTGTCATACAGAAACCTTGCTAGGACGTACTTAACAAAGCAAGTATTCGCCAAGTTATTTTACAATAACATCCAACAAGCATAACATACAAAAGATAATGATCGTTCCTGCATTCCTATTTCTCTAAATCCTCTATTCGGATATCATCAAGAAGTCCCTAGAATGAGCGCAATAAGATAAACCAAAAGAAGAGATCAAGTACCCAAACAAGCCAATGTTCTTCATACCTTAAGCCAGAGGGATGTGTTTTGATATGATAGGAATCCAAGTGATATCCCAAAATGATGCCCATTGTCGGAACGATATATCCTAGGACATGCATTGTATAGGATGATGATGGTTTGATAAGATGATTGATAGGATTTTGATATAAGGTTGACTGACATGTTTGAAAGTGATCAAGAGTTTGATTTTGCATTTAAAATTTTGTTGTTTCAATTTTGATTATTGCGTTTGTAGTTTGATTTTTGCTAATTGTTGTGATTATTTCTATTTGTGTTGCCAAAGGATGAAGGTGATGACAATTTATTATGGATGATTGATTATTTTGAGTGAAAGCGAAATGAGATGGATGGATTTTTTCAAATATTTGGATGTTTTTGGAATGTTTTGAGGCTGTTTTTTGTATTTTTCAAGACTTTTACAAATGTTTTGATTTTCAAATTTTGTGATGTTTTTCAGTTTTCTAAAATTTTATGAATTTTTTGGATTTTTTGATGTTTTGGATGTTTTTGGATTTTTCTTGGTTTTTGAATGTTTTTGGATTTTGTGTTTTTACAAATGTTTTGGATTTTGATGTTTTTGAATGTTTTTGGATTTTGATGTGATTTTGGATGTTTTTGGATTTTTGTGTCTCAGGGGTTGATCAAATATTAGACTTGCCTACATTTAAGCTTAGAGATGACATAGTTGACATTTCCCTATTTTTGACGTTTTCTGACTTTTATGAATGTTTTTGGATTTTTCAATATTTTTGATGTTTTTGGATTTTTCAATGTTTTGGATGTTTTTGGATTTTTTGCATGATTTTGACAATTTGGATATGGATATGTGTGATGATACCAATGCTCTATTTGGGGATTTTTCAAAAAACCAAGCTAGGGTTGATTGATCAGATCAGTGGATTGATGATGACGATAACATTGTTGAGGATACACAACAATGCAAGGATTTGATTGGTCAAGATTGATGACAATAACATTATTGAGGATGCACAAAAATGCAAGGATAGTGTTAAGAAACACAATGATTGGGATGGATATCCTAAGGTGATGATAGATTGATGATAATGACACTATTGAGGATACACAACAATGCAAGGATAGTGCTAAGCAACACAAGGATATCTTGAGATGATGATTTTTTTTATTAGATTTGATTGATCATGATTGATGAAGCTTGATTTTAGAACAAAATTTGTTCGAATGATTTGATGTGATGTTTGAAGGGTGCATTAGATGCGACTGATATTGATTGTTTGGATCGATGTTTGATTGAAAGATGAAGACTGATAAGGAATGTCTTCTCATCAAAATATGCCATGGGATAGTGATTTGGACTCTGGATCACAAATGCTTTGACCAATTTGATTTTACATTTTCCAATGTTCAGATCACCATATAAGGTGAAGGATATATATCAAGATTTATTCCTAAAGCAAGATCTAAATATCTACCCCTAGTGTCTAGCAATGTATGGAATGCAATGTGTGGATGCTCGGATAGGTGTACGGATTGATGGATATGGAAAGCATGCAAAGGATTATTTTGTGATAAGATAAGGTTTTCAAACAAAGGAATGCTCATTTGGATAATGATTCATGG
>VDFB02308275.1:0-11412 GCA_007258455.2 Sequoia sempervirens | reverse complement strand
GTTCCATTACCTTAGAGTGAGCATTTCTAGACAAACATTTTAGATTTGATGCACATTGCATTGGACAAATGGTTGAGGCTTGATCCACCTCTTCTTTTTTTTCTTTTTTTTGTTTTTCTTTCTTTTAGTTATTAACATTTCATGTTTTCATATCTTGATGCTATATATCACACTTTATGTATTTCCTTTTGTGCTTATGTTGATTTGACATAGGATCTTGGATCCTAGGGCTTGAGCACTCCCTTAATCTATTTCATCCTAGACCATCCCCATCAATACACTTGGACCCCTCTTGAATGTCTACTTTAGTGTGATTTTGAAGCAAGTTCATCATCTCACTAAAGCGAGGGCTAAATGGGGAAAAGAAAAAAGTATCCCTTTTCCTTACTTAATTTGGGAATGATTAACATTAAAATTGACCTAATGTCACCTTGATCTAGTGTTGTAATGTGTTTTCCACATTCACATTCGATTTAGGGCCCTTTTAAGCTAAATTGACCTAATTTTTCCTTAATTTAATGTTGTAAAGTGTATTTATTTGCACCTTAACATTAAGTTTTGGGCCGTCTTACAATTATGAACTTCATATCTTCATTAATAGGCCCCTAAGGCCCTAGATTACACATCCTTAGGCATGTTTCAACTAGGATCTCAACATAATCAACAAATTATATACTTACTTTCTCAACTCCCTGATATTTCCTCCACCTAAAAAATCTTGGAGGGGCCCATACACCACCTTAGGTGTATGATTCCCATCCATATGGGACCTATATGCTACAAGTGGCATATGAGTTTGATTTGGCCCCTTTTAGGGTTTAGAGCAAGAAATCAGGGTTTTAAGTTCAAATTTCATGAATCTCGGCCTTTGTGATATAATAAATAGTAATTTGGATGGATGGCCTATATAAACAATGTCTCAAATCATTATTTCACTAAACATTCATGACATCAATCCTATAATTCAATATTTAAGCATTCCAAGGCTTTACAAGAGCATCAAAAGAGTTTATAAGAGCATTTATAAGGCATTCAAAGGGAGAATTCTTCATCATTTATTGCAGCGATTCAAGATCCATCATTATTCCAAGTCATAATGGATCTAGCATGTTGTTGAGCTAGTGTTTTGATGTAGCATTGAAGATCTACTTACAAGCATTGTTTAATATCAAAGTTCAAGATCAAGATCTACATTCTACATGGCCACTTCATGTTAGATTGTTGATTTACATCTTAAGGCATCTTTCAAGGTATTATTGTTCATGTTTCATATTTCATTTTCAATTTTCATATTCCATTGTTTCTTCACAAGGTTTAATCAACTAAACATGGTTTGACCAAGGAAAACCCCTATTTCCTAACAATCAATAAGTTTTTCCTTCTCTTTACATGTGTGATTACAAATCTAGGTGTATCAAGCCTTGAAGATCCTATGAAGATTAGTTTACAAGGTTGAAGAAAATCATCAAGTTGTCACAAGCTTGTCATCTTCATGAAAATTCACCTAAAGGTTGCAAATTAGGGTTTAAGACCCATAAACAAAGGGTGAAAGGAAGAGTAGAGATTGGAGACCTGATTCAAATCTTAACCCTCCAAAACAGTAGAGTGGGACTAATATACCACTTGTGTTGTATGAGTCCTAGTAGAGGGCCTTTTCCATATTTTAGGAGATTAAGATCATACACTGATAGATTCCAATTTTTGTATAGAAACCCTAGTCTAGGACTAAATCACCCAGATTGGCATATGAGTCCTAGTGGGCACAAAACATCAAGTTTTTAGGGTTTTGAAGCTTTTTTTGACCTCATCCTTCTTCCAGCTACACCTCTATTCATTCTCAATTTGTTATTCTATATTTTAGTTTCATTTCCTTGGTCATTTAGTTAGATTTTGTATGATACTTTGCATGTTGTATTCATTTCCTATCTTCCAAAGCCCTAGATTGGTGGTGAAACCTTCTTTGGCCATTAATCACACCCTAGGACATCCCTATTGAAGATCTATTTCTCTCATTCTAGCCTTGGATTGAGATCTCTAGGGTTTCCTTGAGTAAAACAAGTGTGTGAAATAGGAATTCTATCTCCTCAAAGGTAGAGTGCCCCCTATTCCCATTATTTCAGAGAAATATATAGTTGAATAGAGAAATATATATTAACTCATTTGATGAAAAAATGGTCACATGTCATTCTAATCTAATCATATATCCAACTATTACTATCATCATGGAAAGCAATATTGTTATGTATTGAGGTCTATAAAACTACATATGTAATTTCTACCAAGAAAAAAAATCATATAACAAGGAATCAATCTACAATATATTATTGTTCATAATTCAACCATTCTAAAGTGATTATACATTCCAACATTAGGTTGAAAATTAAGACTACATGAACACAAGGAAAAAATTATATTCTATATCAATATGTATATATTAAAGTGTAGAATAATTGATCAAATACATAATTTTATCATATATGTCAACTCAAATTTTTTGTGTAAATAACATGGTGCATGCAATCTCAAGATATATATGCAATCTACATGCCAAATAACTACATCAAATCCTAAGGGTTGACTTGAATAGGTATGTCTCTAATGATTTCTCTAATGAATCGTCTAATAAATCTTGAACCTATTGCGGATCATAAAAAAATAGTCTCTTGATGCTAGAATACTTACTAGTTGATAGATCCAAAGTTGACTACGATAACAAGTCAAACCACAAATTTTATTAATTAGTTCAATGGTAAATAGATAAGTTAGACTAAAAATTAGAAACTTATCTAGTATAATTTAGAAATTTGAAATTAACATCTAAATCACTATAGTCAACTATAATTTCCTTAAGTTGTTAATTAAAGTGAAATTTAATTCAATTACCTTAACACTTTATGTTTTTTGACAAAGGATTTTTAACAAATGATGGTCACTTAGGAAGATTAGGAGTCCTAGAAAAACATGGTGGTGGAGGATCCACATCACTCACTTTTTGGAATAGAATATAACAAAAAATAAATTTGATATAAATAAATATATAATTATTGAAAAAGAAGAAAATGCATATAATGAAAATATATTTTAAAATATATACTACTAAAAATAAACTTATCTACTAAAAAATACATATACCACCAATGAGACCTCTTAGATTGACTGGGGACTCGTGGATGAACCAATTATAATTTCCTATATAAAAATGACAAGAATATAAGATTGTATGTAGACATACAAGAATAATAACTTTGAAATGAATATCTAAATCACTATAATAAAATATAATTTCTAAGAGATATCAATTTAATTAAAATTCAATTTAGTTGAGGGTATATGCATGATCATCATGGAAAAAACAGGCCCTTAAGTGGCAAAAAATTCAGAAAAATCAGAGTTAGGCAACTTGACGTAAAAATTTGAATAAGTTATCTATATTATTTCAAAAATATGTAAGAATAGAATTTGTAGCAAATTGAATGAAACAGTTTCTAAACTACTAGGTTTTAAAATCTATTTAATTTGAAGAAAATTTGAAATTTTAATGGGTATTGCCAAATTTGGGAAAAATAAAAAGTAAGGTATGCAATAGATACAACTACAATAAAATGATAATATTTTTTTATAATATTTTAAACATAGGTAGAGGACTCATGTTCAGATATGATGCATAGCTTTTTGTAATTTTTGTCCAAAAAAATAATTAATTATGAATTTTTTATTACAAATTTTACTAAATATAAAAAATCGTATGTCTAACCACCTTAACTTGGTCAAAACTTCATGAAATTCATTTTTTCTATTTTTAATCCTATAGTATGTGAAGCATAGAATGTGATGCATGTTTTGGATTCCAAGAATGTCATACCGTTTGAAAGCTATAGAATTTTTTCAATTAGCCTATCAATCTAGACTTTAGTCATAATTCAAATAGAAAATGAATACTAATTATTTATTAAATTCAAAGTATAGCTTAATTTATATTGGTGGAAAACTGAGAATATCCTTTAAAACCCCTTTTCATTTCATCAATTTTGGGTAAAAAAAAAACTCATCATATTGCAACTTTTTGGCCCATCATGGTCCTACACATACCCTTGATTTGACTCTCTTTTTTTCTAAGAGTTGTTATGTGAATGATAGTCCCTTAGGATTATCAAAATTTCTACTAAAAAATGTTGGAAAATGTTCCACCTCATTCACAATTTCAAGGCTATAAAAGTAAAATAAGATCAAGATACAAATTGATATATAATCACACACAAAAAATTAAATTTAGACAATAATATTTTTATTATGTTTTAAAAAATTATACTATTAAGTCTAGTCCAAATTTAATTGTTAAGAGAATACCATGATGAAATTATTTATGCTCCTCCTTTTTCCTCAATTTTTATACCACTTACATACATTATAAAATGAAATACCCAATGAAATAACTTTAAATTTTACCTCTAGGAAAGATTGACCTTAATCATTTTCTCTACCCCATAATGGTCATTCATATGTTCTTGTCCCTAATTCCTCAACTTATGTTTTAATCCTTGACGGCTCATTTGGGGAACTTGAAATATGGGGGAAATCATATTTAGATATGTTTAGGGTGGATCACTAGTCTCTTTGATAGGACCTAAACACAACTAATTTTACATAGTGCAACAATGAGGAACACACATATTTGTTGACAAGTATGGTACACCAATATCAACCAATCCACTAGGAGCATCAATATCATGTAGTTTTTCAACTTGAGAATTTTTTGTAATCAAATGGCTAATCAAATAGTGTATGACATGAAGGCTCTAATTCGTTGCTCCTACAAAATGACTATCTTGAGGAATTCCTTTACTTCTTGGAAATATCTAAAATCAAAATAGCTGACATGGTGGCCTAAAATAAAATTTCCATATAATTTATAGAGGAAATATAAAGGTACATCAAGATTATTGCTAGGTGTTTTAAATATCAAAAACGATCCACCAATGATCCCAAAATTTATTTTCCATACCATCATGTGTGCACCATTTGATTGAAAATTTGGTCTTACATACATCAACATGTAATCCAATTTAAATATTTATAAAATATTGTGCTAATATGCCTTTGGTTATATATAAGTTTTTCTCTTTCTCATATGAAAAATTGGTAGAATGTTCTTCCCTCTCAGCTTATCATCATTGTCAAAATTACTCATGTATTATTGTGAGGGTTCGCGCATGGGTGACAATGCCCTCTAAGGTGGATGTCATTGACATTGATCGAGGGTGTTGATGATAAATTTTTATAATGTTATTTTATGTAATAATTTTTTTTTTCAATTTTTTTTTGATTGGAGGAGGGTTCGATGGAGAAAGGTTTTGTGGGGGAGTGTTAGGGTTTTAACATTCCCCATCTATTTTACCTCTTTGAAATTTAAACATAAAAAATATAATCTAAAACTAATCCCTACAACTTAAAAATTAAAACCTAAATCATATTAAAAAAATGTTTTTTTTTAAACTAAAAAAAGGAAAAATAAAAACTTACCTCTACACTATGGTTGATCCAAGCACAATTTATTTTTCTCCAAAATGGATGTCAATTTCTCAACTCGAATATCGATTTCTAAGATGGCATATACCTTTGTTGTGTGAGATTCATAACTCATGTTGATAGTATAAACTATTTTTTTACAAAAAATGGCCTAAAGGAAATGTATATCCATTTCCTAATAATGAATATTGATTTCTCAATAACATATATTTTTTATTTAGTAATGGATATCCATTTTGGCTTGGTTTTACTAATTCAAAACTCACTTTCTACCTTCCCCAAAGAAAAAGTCAAATATCTTTTTTTGGATTTTAGTCAAGTAAAAACATATTTTTTACTCTATTGCCACTATTTGGCCCACCATGGTCCTACACTCACCTTTATACTAGCATAATAAAAACAAGAAGTGCATTTCCATTTGAAAAGCTTGAGAAAACACTAAAAAGACACATCATCACTACTAAAAAATACAACACACATCTTAGGCCAAGGAGCACTAAAATAAAATAACATACAATGGATTACAACACTTCTCACATATTTAGACTTTGTTATTACACAATTCTAATAATTAAGCTTTAATTCCTTGAGATCAAATGAGAAGTAAAATAGTTAATGGATTGGAAATATACAACATTATATATATTGACAAGGTTTTGGTCAATATAAATTCCTAATGATCATAATGTTCAAAGCTTTGATTAGAAAAAAAGAAGTTGAAAATTTGCATTACATTATAGTTGTTTCGATTCGTTATATCATTGCACAGACACCTAATTCATACTCCTCACATTGCATTCACTTAATTTCTTTATATTTTATGTTTAATGGTTTTAATATTTAATAACAATTATCACTTATTTTTCAACTTTCATAACTTTTTATAGCATGTTATCTTAAGGAGTAAAATCAAAATTGAATGCAATAATAATAATAGATACTCATTTATTGCCATTTGGAATGTGTCTGAGATGTGAAATATCTACAATGAGAACTCTTTTACATTCTATTTTTATGACAAGACAACAAGCATTACTTTTATTCAAGGAAGTATCAACACAAAAACTATTAGTAAAATGGAAAGAAGTCTTATTGATAAATGTTCAATGTAGTTAGAAAAATTACTCCCCACTACAACAAATTAAGATTCTACAATGTTAATTCTCACATAATAGCATCTTCCAATAAATAAAAGTAAATAGCACATGAGATTGATAACATTCAAAATGTGCTAACATAAGTTAATCAAAATGGAAATTCTGATATAAGTTATGACTTAGTTGTTATAATTTCAAATAGATATATTTCATTGTCTAGCGATTTAATCCCCCCCAAAAAAAATCTAGTTCCACATGTATCCTAAATTGTATTTCATTTATTTCATGTTAGATATAAATTCGATATATAGACTAGTTTCTTGCCTTTGTCACATAAATCTGAATACAAAATTGCAAACATGACATAAAACTCATCTTTCTATGAAAATCACCTATCTTTTATGTTTACACCACTACTTCTAAAATGATATAGTCCAATAATTAGTTTCAATAAAATTATGTATATCAATACAACTTTCTACAAAACAAATCCCCTAATTCCAATTCTATGTTCTCTAATTAGTTGATAGACTCTATATTGTGAATGCACTTTTAGCCGAAACTTGTCTCACGTCGCTATACGGCTATTTTTTTGGCCGATATACAGTTTTTTTTGGTCTGTATACAACTCGGTAACATGTTTTAATCATGCCTCCATAGAAATGTTGTTTCGTCCAAGCCGTTTCAGGCATTGCGGTAAAAAATTAAATAACTAATGCTCTTTATTAATGTTGTTTTAATTAATGCTCTTTATTATCGAGTTCATTATCTATTGTAGGTATCTCCTGTCTCGAAGCATTAATATTTTTAAAAATAGTTTATTTATTTTATAGAAATGCTTTAAAATGGTTTTTAATTTTGTTGTCAATAATATAAAATTATTTAATTATATTTTAATGGAATATATAATATATTATTCAAAATTATAATATAAATTATTTTATAAATCAAAAATAAAATTAAATAAAAATTTTAAATATTAAGTTTGTAATTTTTTTAGATTTTTATTTTTATTGTAAATTTTAATTAAGATTAAAATATAGAAATATGCTCTTTTCTTAATCTTGTTTTTTCTAAAATTGAATTTAGTAAGCCTTTTTCAACTATATGCTATACATAAAACTGAAGTTAACTTTAAATATATATGTATATAAATATGTTTAAAATATATGAAATATGCTCTTATAATCTTTTAATTTTTTCTAAATTAATTTAGAATTTTTTAATATATATATACATATTATTATTGTTATTATTATTACATTCACATATATATGCATATTATAATATATATACACACACACATACATATATATATACACACACACATACATACACCACATTACATGCTGTTATTACATACGCATACACATACACCTACATGTTAGGAAAAAAGATACATAAATGAAAATAACTTTAAATATATATGGTTATAAATGTTTAAATATATAAATATGTTTTATAATTTTATATTTTAAATTAATTCTAGAATTTTCTTATTATATATACACATATATATAAGGTTATACATTCATATATATATATATATATGCATGGTATACATATATATATACACACACATACATATATATATACACATACATACATACATTCACATACACATACACATACATATACATACATACACATACACATACATATATACCCACACATACACATATATATATACACATGTATACATATATATGTATATATATCTAAATTTTTGAACATATATATGTATGTAATTCATTTCTTATACACAACTTCTAAATACCCCATTTCTCGTCACTGTCATTGTGGTTTTAGTTTCTTAATATTGTGTTTGGATATGACCACCTAAAAATGTTGAATAAGATGGTTCACATGTAACATTTTACTTTTTACTCTCTCGACTATTAGATTTTGATTATAGAGAAATGACTGATCCTTTTCTTAATATTATTTTGGATGTTGGCTTTTAAGCTAACTTATTTATTAAGAAAAGTGGGTTAAGAAGGAGGTTATATATTTTTCTATCGGCTAAACCCTTGCACCCCTGATGCAAGTGCTAGTATTTCTAGATTCTATCTTCAACAAACCAAAATAAAAATCACAAATTAAATATAACTTCTGCAAAACACCAATTCCAATTCTAACAAAAATGAATCGTTGTTTTAGTGAAATGTTCAAATTTTGGTAGAAGTGAAAATGAAGGCAACCAAGAATCCATTCGCTGTTTAAGCAGACTAATCTAGAAGCTTCTACAACAAGTGGTGTAAAATGGAAAAGATATATTCTTTAAACTTAGAGACTGATATTCCACTTTACAAGCACTGTAAATTCACCCCAACATTTTGTCACCATCCATCCAAAACCAGCTTCTCGTGTGGAAAAGATATTTGCAAAATGATGGCAAGGACTGCAAATACAGGCGTCAAAATCATGTTGGCCATGACACTCACAGGCAGTTTTACACGAGTGATCCCAAAAAAAATTTGCTAACTTAAAATCGATAATGCTGCCATGAAGCCCATACGCTCACACAGAAACCCAAAATTATATCCTCTCCTTATGTTCTTGTTTAGCAAGGGGTTTCAGATTTTTTAATTTTTAATTATCATTTATACAAATGAAAGAATGAATGATTTTTTTTAATAATATTTTTGAGATCTAGTAGCTTTATGAAATTAAGAGTATAGTTAACATGTTTATTACATACAGGGAATAGTTGAGTGAATTTTTGGGAAAAAAAAAAATATTAATCTTTAAACAAGGTTTTTCTTTATATTTGATATTTATAGCAGTTGGCAATTCATGGTGTAATGTCATTTTGTCTCTAACAATCTTTTAAACATATAGATGATTTAATCGTCAAATCATCAATTTCACATCTCATTCTAGTACAAAAAAGATAAATAAGGGAGACAATTAAATCCTCTTGCTATTCAACAAAAATGACAAATAGGGGAGACCACTCAATTGTCTTGCTATTCAACAAAACGTGTTTTATTTTTTTACTTATATCTATTGCTTGTAAAATTAAGAACTAGTAATCATTATGTTTTAATCTAAGAAATATATAAAAAATATTTTTTCCCACAAGTTACAGCTAAGAGACAACTAATTGTTTAGTAACACATAAGACATTAGTAATGATGACTTGATGCATATGTTTCAGTCTAATTTTTTTCTTTGACTATTTTTTGATGATTTAGTGAAAGCATGCATCTATCCAGTCCCTATAATGCACATTTGACCATATTTATTAATTAGTTGAAAATAGAAAGTCTTTTATATTTGATTTTCAATTAATGAATAAATTTTCTTGAATCTGCATTCTAGGTACTAGATAGACAATTGTGTGGAAGAATAGCTTACATGATTATATGATTACATAGTTGAAGACTTAGAGTGATAGAATACCTTTAAGAATTTAACTTGTGTTAGAGAGCTATTTTTCTATGTTAGAGATACAAATAAACCCACATAGTTAAATCTAGAAGAAATATCTCTCTTATCAATATGGATTGTGGAAATCTAATGTAGTTAATTAACTTGTGCTTTTAGATAACTTAGTGAAAGCACATCTTATACCTTATATGATTACATCATTAGTGACTCAGTCAACAATATAACTCTAAGAACTTAACTTGTGTTATTAAATAACTGGGTGAAAACTTAGGTTTTATAATTACATCATTGATGACATAGTGTGACACACAATAACTATGATAACAAAATTTATTGTTGATTTTTCAAAAAATAATTATTATTTCATATAATCTTTGTAGCTTTAAATAAGGTCTATCTTTGTATTTGATATTCATATCAATTGGAAGTTCATGTTGTCATGTCATTTTTTCTCTAACATTCTTTCAAACATCTAAACTATTTAATAGTCAAACCATCAATTTCACATCTCATTCTAGTACAAACATGACAAATAGGAGAGAAGACCCAATGGTCTCACTATTCAACAAAACATCTTTTATTTCTTTCCTTTTGTCTATTACTTGTGAAGTTAAGAACTAGTAATCATTATGTTTTAATCTAAGAAATAAATAATTTTTTTTTTTTCACAATTTACATCAAGACAATTAATCATTTAGTAACACATAAGGCATTTAGTAACGCATAAGAAATGCACATTTGACCATATTTATTAATTAATTTAAAATATAAAAAAGTCAGTTGTATTTTGAATTTCAATTAATGAATATATATAGTCAAATATGCATTCAATAGTGTGAAAGCATAGCTTATATGATTACATCATTGACTACTTAGACTAACACAATACTTCTAAGAACTTAACTTGTGTTAGAGAGCAATTTTTTTATGTTAGAGATGCAAATAAATCTACAATTAAATCTAGAAAAATAGCCCTCTCATCAATATGGATTGTGGAAATCTAATGTCTCTAATTAACTTGTGTTTTTAGATAACTTAATTAACTTCCATTTTTAGATAACTTAGTGAAAATATAGCTTATATTATTACATCATTGATGACTTAGACTAACACAATAACTCTAAGAAGTTGTGTTATTAAATAACTCAGTGAAAGTGTAGCTTATATAATTACATCATTGGTGACATAGAGTGGCACAATTAGTCTAAGAACTTAACCTATCAATAAAGACATGGTGAATTTTTTATGAAAATTTGACTTACTAAAGTACAAAGCTAACCTATTAGACAATAGATCCTCTACCCTAATCATCCTATTTTTATTGAAAAAAACCTTTAACTAATACCATTTGCTATTTCAACCCTAGCTTTTTCCCAAATTCTATCTAAAAAACAAC
>VDFB02308274.1:0-18192 GCA_007258455.2 Sequoia sempervirens | reverse complement strand
ACTTCCCTGATACAACTAATCACCAAAAACAGCCTGGCTGATGTTGAATATGCACATGGTACATTCACTTTGAATGACAAACAGAAGGACAGCATTATATTGAAGAAAAATTGGAAAGAATTCTCATGTGATAGTGGCTTGCAGGTTCCATTCAGCTCTCAAGCCAAGGTGCACAACTCCGTACTGTTTAATCCATATTGGAAAAGGTACATGGGCTCCAAAACCCTATCAATTCATATAAGAGAATGTGTTTGACTCACTCCAAATTTGCTTTGGGCATTGGGAAATGGTGGAAGGAAGTTAAAAGTATCCAGGGACATGCTGTGGTGTATGGATTCAAGGGAATGTTGGATTCTTGGAGCACCTTGAACAGAAAATAAAAGATTGGTGCCATAAGGTTTTTGGCAATGTCTTCAAGTGGAAGCTAATCCCTAACTAGGGAATCAACAAAAAAGTAAAAACTGATCCAAGAGCAAGGTTTCTCAGATGATATGGCTTCTCAATAGTACTCCTTGATGCAAAGGTGAGCAGAAACCTAGGGAGAGGTCGATAAAAAATGGGGACTCAAACACCAAATTCTTCCCCAAATCTGTAATTAACAGACAACACATTATTTGGTCTTCTGAATCAAAGCAACAAAGAAGAATTACCTCCAAAAATATTTAGAAATTATACAATATGCCCACATTTAATTTGTGATTTGCTACAAGAGCTCACCTGCAATAGGGAAATCAAGGTCCATTAGATTTGCTATGGGTTCTGCATAATTTGGTTGGGTTTGAAGTGGGTTTGTCCAGGTTCATCTGGGACAGATCCACAGGTTAAAAACAGATCCCTGGCCTCCTCCCCACCCCCCAGCCGGACTGCAACAGAATCTGAACTGGGAGTGATTGTACCCAGATCCGAGGGGTCTGTGCAAAGAACTGGTAACATATTTTTTTGTTAACTGATGGTAGACTTTCAAATCCATGGTGTATTTACTATCTTTTAGGGTCGTAGTCAGATCCCCTCCTTTTCTAAGTAGGTTCTTGTTTTTTGACTTTACGGTTCATCATTTTCAGCTATTACCTTGGAACTGTTTTTTGAAGCAAAACGGAGAATAAAAGCCATAACATATGCTTCATAGTAAAGGTGGTTTTTAAGGTTACTGACAAGTAACATACCAATTAGTGTATGGCTGCTTATGCAAGCATTCCTCTAGGGGATTGTTTTTCCATTTTACTCTATATATTGTTCATTGAGGTGTACAACCTTACCCCTTCCAGTTGAGGTTGAGGGTTCTGGGGTCATGTTGGTTACTGGGATATGTAGCAAACAATACTGATGGTTTAAATTTGGATACTTCCAGATTTAGCTAAGTATAACTAGGAAAATAGTCTTTATGTTTCTAAAGTTTATTCATTATGGACTGCACTGTATTCTTAACTCTTTTGTTCATTTGCTCTTTTTTTCAACTGATGGTAGACTGTTTTAAATCCATGGTGTGTTTTTCAGGGTCGTAGTCAGATTCCCCCCTTTGCCAAATATGTTCTGTTTTTGTAACTTTACCACCTTTTTAGCTATTAGCTTGAACTATTTTTTAAACACAAAGGAGAATAGTATATGCCTCATAGGTAAAAGGTAAAGTTAAATGTAAAGGTAGCGTTTTAGGTCACTACTAAGTGAGTCCCCAAATTGGAGCATGGGACTCCACTTATGCAAGCATTACACAGTGGGATTGCTTTTTCCTTTTACCTTACCTATTGTTCATTACAGTGTATAACTCTCCCCCGTTCAGATTTGAACATGTGATCTCCAATATGGAGTAGACATGGTATACTGTCAACATGCGACCACTATGATTTTCAGTCAGGGACTTAAATTCTCCAAACCTTTCATACACTTCATCCTTATACTTAAAGACACCCAAATTCTTCTAGTTCAATCATAAATAAGGGTCAGCATACACCTTGCATGCTGAAGATGGTTTATCAATGTGCTGCATAAATCTTTGCTTGGAAGGACTTTACTTTCTC
Organism: Sequoia sempervirens; assembly: GCA_007258455.2. Classification (NCBI taxonomy): domain Eukaryota; kingdom Viridiplantae; phylum Streptophyta; class Pinopsida; order Cupressales; family Cupressaceae; genus Sequoia; species Sequoia sempervirens. The sequence continues at coordinate 16,177 of VDFB02308274.1, read as the reverse complement.
AAACTTGTCAACATGATATTCGTAATAGATGCAACCTTTGCAAACACCCTCAAAATAGAAATATTTGCTAGTTCGTTAGTCATATTAAGTTTACCATCTTCCCAAGACTACCATAATTCAAATGACCAGATCTCTTATGCTAAAATCTGCTAAGATTGTTGGCATTTGCTGCAAGGGCATTGCTTGGAGAACCTTGTGCCAAAGTTTTTTAAAAACCATTGTCTGAACTTTACAAACCATTATCAATTTTTTTGCAAATCATTGTCTAGGGAAGCCTTAGTAATGACTTAATTTTATGTTAGGCATGTTCTCGCAAGTTCTTGATTAGTCAGGTCTTTGTTAAAGTCTCTGAAATATGTTACAAACACATGGCTTTTGACTGGTGGGAGATGTACAAAGTCATAGAAGCATGTATCTTTAATTTATCATGATTTTTCCCAATAAATCTCTTATGGTTGCCTCTGCTGGTAATTGTCAAAAAACTCAAATTGAATTTAGCAGGTCAACACGTTTCTGTCAGTTTCATGACCCATTTTTTGGCTGATTTACCACCAATAAAAAACAATAAATATCATGATTTAAAAAGAATGTAATTTTTTTGGTGAGTAATTGCAGTTTTTCAATGCTCAAATTGTAACTTTCTGGTCAAAAAAACCTAGGTTAGATTTTTTTTTTTTTCTGATTTTTGGAGCAATTTTCCTGATTTTCCCCTAACACTGACTCTAACCCTACCCTAATATTTTCCTGATTTTATCCCACCAAATTGAAAATATCTTTTATCTTTTGGTTTGCTAAGAAATTCCTGAGAAAGAAATTTGCTATCAAGCATTAAATATTAATCTGACTTTTACAGTTGTAAGCTGCAGAAGAGATTCTATTTGTGAATATTATATAGTATTCTTTGCAGTATATGATGTAAGTTTCAATATCTTTTCAATTTATTGGGATTCTGTTGTATTCTTTGTCACATTTATAAGACTTTGATGCTTCAAGGTTCTGTGCATGATGGGCAATCCAAATATTCCTGTTTTCTATGCATTGGAATTTTGAGGAGCTATCTTTTATGGTGACACGTGTTCTTTTTGTTTAAAATCATGATGATTACAGGAAAAAGTAATTTCTGCGTTGGATGCAGTTGGAGTGTTCACAATTGGCGGCTTGAACAGAAACAAGGTATTGTAAAGATGTTTGTAATTGGATTAAAAGTTTCTTGCACCTTTTATGAGGGATGTGCTTATGGGAACTAATGCTGGTTTATTTCTGTGGTTACTGTTATAACTTATAACATTGAAGCTCTGTGATTTGTTTCCATCATCTTGGATGTCTGTCTTTTGTCTGCTTCTATGTTCAATTTGTGGTTTGGATCATAGTATCACTCCATTTAATTGGTATTGATACGGTGTGGCAAAAGTGTAAATGGAATTCAATTACTTTGTTTTAAAATGGGGAAAGCTTGGTGAAAAATTGGGAAACTAAAAAATGGATATTATATTCATAAAAAATAATAATGTTATTTCATGTGAAATATAGTGTGCAAAGATTAGAAATAAACATAATTTGTAAAAAAAAAATCCAATTATTAAAAGAAAGTATGATATAGAAAAAAATAAAGGGCTGGTCCTAAAAGATAGTAGGGAGAAGTTACTATCATGGAGCATAACTACTATTTCAGGTTGACCCAATGTTTTTTAATATTTTACCTAAACCTTGATCAAGATATAAATTAAAAGAAAAACATCATTAGTGTTTATAATTTTAACTCAAAAACAAATATATTTAAAGTCAAACTTAAAAAGAAAATTTAGAACATAGTTGAAAATCTTGAACTCGGCAATAACTTGGTAGGCCCAAAATTTTTAAAATCTTGGGCTTCAGCAAAAACTCGAGGAAAAACTTGCCAATTTTATTGAACATTTTAAAATACATAAATTTTTAAAAATATTCTTTAAAAACACATATTACTAATTTTGTAGAGCATATTGTTGATTTCCATCATATATAAAAAAATGGATTTTATACATATCATAGACCAAAAACTGAGTTCAATCTCTAAATGAGTTACAATACCACTTCCACTAGCCATGTCATATGTAGAAGTTGCCTCATCTAAAGCAATTTTTGGCAAGTTATGCAATAATAACGTCTTAGTTAGCACACTCAAGAGTTATATTCCAAGTCCTCATCACCCCCTCATTGTAATCAATTTTCTTTTCTAGCAAGAGATCCTAATAACTAATGGGGATTTTTGGGAATGGAGATACCAATGGGGTTGAGGGGCAGTGCCTCTCATGGGGGTTTGGAGGCAATGCTCCTAGTGGGGTCAAGGGCAGCACCCCTTGTGGGGGTTTGGGGGCAACGTCCCCAACGGGGTCAAGGGGCAGTGCTAAGTCGCTGTGTTGCCACATGTCCTAAGTCACCAACTACGTGTGAAAATGAAGTAAAAATCACATTTTTTAAAATTGTAGGCAAGAAAAAAAAATTATATAGATTTGGACGAGTTATTGACCAAAAACTCGTGATTTTTCCCGTAGACTCGTGAGTTTACAGGGAAAAATCTCTGCGAGTCTTGCAAAAACTCATTGGCGAGTTATTGGGCGAGTAAACACCGATTTAGAATATCCAAGTCTCGGTCCTTAACTAAAAATTTCTAATCATTTTGTGCTTTTATTTATCTGCCTCTAAAAATATAAAAATGGGCCAAAAACATGAGAGTTATAGATTAGAATAACTTCAGAAAGATCTTTTTGGAAAACTCAGGAAATGTAATGGCAAATGTGGCAGGTTTTACTTGGGATTAATTTTGAAGTGTAATGCTACCATGGTTTGGATTCATGACTGCTTTACAGTTTTGTCTACGATGCATTTAGAAGTTCTATTTTCTGTTTTTTTTGACTGACTTTTAAAAATCATGAATAAATATTAACATTGTAGCTTTTAAGGTCCCTTTAATATGTATAATTGAATCCGGTTGCTTTTACAATATATATTCTTATTGACAAAATGTATCAACTCCTGTGATAGTCCAAAAAGAAATCCTTTTGCAAAGAACTAGAACAAAAAACTTGCACACAAAGATATAAGACAAAGATATGGTAGTCCATTGAGGTAGGGTATTTAAGAGTGTATTTTGAGTTAACTCTATCTAAATAGAAATCAAAAGTAGGACTCAAAAGGCTTTACATTTTCTTGATTACTGAAACAATAATTATAATGGAAAGCAAAAGTATGTTATACTTGACTTGAACACTCTAATGGAGGAAATGTATCCATTAGTGGGGATTATAGAGTTATGAACAATAAAAATGAGGTTCATGTTCTCCAGTTAATTAGAATACAAAAACAAGATGGTCTGGCAAACAATCTCATTCTCAACACACCTCCTTACTATGATATTCACTTCCTATATATATATATATATATATATCACCTCCTAATAACATAATGGAGGGGTACCATAGTCCCAATGAAAGCCTACTCATAACCTAATATATTAAATATTTAATTACACAAGTTGCTCACATGACCCAATATAACCAACTAAAGGGATGTGTGCCACAAGTTGGCATTACCGTTCACCTAAATAAATTATAATATCATATCCCTAGCTAGGTACACAACAAAATCTGAAGCAAAACTTTATTTTAATGGTATGTTTAATAGTGGTTTTAGTGTGTACAGTTAGAAATCTGAAACATCAGAAAGTAAGATGACCTTTTCCTTGATACTTGGATTACCAGCAAAATGGGATTTGTCAGGCTGGGAAGCAGCTTGGATACTTTAGCAGAAATCCCAGCTCTATGTGTAAGATACTTGAAAAGCTTGTTCATGACGACAAGCAGTATTTATTATGCTGTACATTGTAATACAATATATAAGAGCAGAATTACACAATTCTGCTACATGTTACTTTTAAATCGAGCTTGAAGGCAATGGATGGAAACCCATTGTCTATTGGAGATATCATTCAAGTGTCTCACTTTGTGCTTCAAATTCAAGCTATTTCTAAGGGTTTGTCATATTTGTAGTAGCTGTTGTATTGCTGCAAAATATATTTGTATCTGTAAGTTGCCATAGCTGATGTATTATTGCAACTATTTCTGATTAAATGCAAAAGCTGGATTATTTTACAGTTTATTATTGTGCCGGAATTTCATATCTTCAGAATAGATTCTATAGAAGTTTTTATTAAAATTCTGAAAATTTAGGGCAGAAAATTGGGGGTTTTTGAGTTAGATCTAGTTTGGCTCATTACAGTGGTATCAGAGCTTGGATCTTGCTAGCTTGTTGGGAGAAGGAAATTATTTCTGCTGAGGTTGCTCTTCTTTAAGGTGATCTCATTTTTACAGGTTCTTGCCAATTTAATGGCCTTTGGCCAAATTGGGTGAAATTGAAATTGAGAAAACTAATTCTATATTTGAAGAATTCAATTTTAGATTCTGGGAGCTTTACATATTAATTCTAGGTACACACATTTCTCCAAAAAATCATATTTTAAGAAGATATCAGGGGAACAATTCTACAGAAAGGACAAATTATCTGCAACAGACAAGACAATAAAGTGTCAGATTTATATTTAGAAGAAATCGTCCTTCTTATGAAGGAACCGTGGTCTCAAGAAACCCAAATATAGCCGACTGCCACCTGTACAGTTCGATAAAGACAAATATTAAGGAAATCGCTTGTGCTTGGGTCTTGACAGGAATTCAAGAAAATGCGATGCTCCCATCAGGTGCGATCTCTGGAGATAGCGATTTAATAAAATACTTTCTGAAGCCAAGCTAGTTGCTACAGGAAAGACAAACGTGGCCTACCTAAGGTGAGACGCAAAGAGACAAATCAGTAAAAGACAAACTCTCCAATTGGTGTCGATTAATATCATTAAAGGTTCGCTATTATTTTCAAAGGTTAGTGAACATTTGGCAACAAATTCATTTAAGATTAATACATCGGGCTTCTTAAGAGGATAATGCAATCATATTTCTGGGCCAGTGCATGATTTAAAGGGAGATGTGATTCTATAGCCAATAATATATATTTTTCTGAAGGATGGAGACTTATTTTCTATAAAACAAATCGTAGGAGGACTTGGCCGCTAGAAGACAAAAGAGTGATTGGAAGATATTCTCAGAAAAGACAAAGACAATGGACGATTTTAGTTAAGGCAAAAATCAGGGGAGCTTATTCCTTATCGGGAGCAGCTTTGGAAAAATAAGGGAGACAAGTTCGAATAGGAGTCTTTGATATCAGACAAGGAAGGCGGTTAATATATTTCAAGTCAAAATCAGGAGACGATTTCTCTATCATTTCCGTCAAATATGAGGAGTCTATAATATTCTAAGAGCCCAAAAATTGAAGAGCTTTCACCTATGCGGCAAGTTATCAGGTCTATCTGAAAAAGCGACAAAATGTCAAAGGACGTGATTTGTTCATGAACTCGTCATACTTCTTGGAGGAGCTACCAAATTATTTCCTTTTCAGGACGTCACTCCCAGATTATAATAGTATACTTCTAGGCAATAGATATCGATTTGGATGTTCATTGGCTTGCCTTCATCTTGCTGGGCTGAGACGACACTTCACATTGCTAGTGGCTTCAACAAAGCTTCGTTCCAGGTTCCTTATAATTATATTGAATCTCTATTTGCATCTGTAGTGCTTGCAAATAATATTAAGTCAGTCGTTGACATCAGTAGCATTTGTATTATGGAAGCAAACAATAGACGAGTTGTTGAAATCAGATTCCACTTGTAGTAGCATTATAAAGGAAGCTAAATAGCAATAGTTATACGTTGCTGGTGATCATACGTGAACTGCTTGGAAATGATTGTCCTTGCTGGAGATTGCATTTTATCATTTCTGTAAATCGATGATTCTCATTGGTGTTATAAGCTGAGTCTTGTGTGGAGTTTCTGCACCTACAGTAGGCTTGTATTGATATCAGAGATCGTTGATTGTTTTTTGCACTGTTGAATTTGCATTTTAGAATTGCATAATATCTCCATCATAAATCCAAAAAGTGTATACATTGCTGGGTGTTGTATTCAAGACTGTTCTATCATTGCTATATTGTTGTCTTAGAGACAATCTTGTACATCATCAGATTTGCTATTGTAGTAATGCAAGACATCCATTTCAGGGGGCATAGGCATTGGAATAACTAGATTGGGTTGCACTTGAAATGTTTGACAAAATGTTAGATGTGTTGTAGGTGAATAATTGCATAAAACTCAGTCATCAACTGCATTACACAAGAGTTGAACTGCACGACAATTGTTTGTTGAAATGTCTAGTGGCTGAACTGTGCACTTGGGTAGCTGCTTCATTTATAATTAGTATATGATAGTGGAAAAGGGGTCCAATAAATAAAAAATGAAGACAATGGCAGATAAGAAAAATGACCTTTTCTCAAAAGAATTCAATGATACGTTCAATGGTAAACAGCTAAGTGACTTGCAAAAAGAAAATGATGTAGGGAATTGGCTCTATGTGATTGGATCAGAATTGAAGTTCATGCAATCTACCAATGATGTTCTCTCTAAGTTGGAGGAAATAGACACATATTTTCCCAAAGTAGATCAGGCAGATTGGATGCTTTTGAATTGGGCTTTGCAACCCTCAATGCTCACTTTGGTCCAGCACAAGTTCATAGAACATCCCTGTGAAAAGGTGAGACTTGCAGTTGCTTCTTGTCACAGTGAGATCATAAGAATAACAGCTCCTGTAGCACCCTATAATGATGGCATACTAAAGAAGGTTCTACAGCTGATTGTGGAGAACCTACATGGGTTACACAATGTCAAAGCCCCTACTTTTGGTAAGAGGGCTAAGATTTTAGAAATTATGGCCAAGACTAGACCATTTATCATTATGTTGGACCTCAAATGTGATAAATTAATTCTACAAATGTTTCAATGCTTCCTAACTGAAATTAGAAAACATCATCCAGACATTGTGAGGTCTTGTATGCAAACTATTATGTCTTTAATCTTAGATGAAGATGATGATATCTGCAAGCGGTTGCAATTAGACTTGTTGGCCATTTGGAGGAAGGAGCAGGCTATATCACCTATTGCTTATGAGTTCTCCAAACGATTGGTTGAGCGTAAAGTTGAGAAGTTCAAGGAACTATTGACTAAAGGGGAGCTAACTTCGTTGGGTTTACAGGCTTTAGGATCTCCAAAGAAGAGCAAAAACCAAATGAGGAGAGAGCAGATTTGTTTCACATGTTAGGAGACTTGGACACCTGATCATAATTGTGGGATTAGTGAGGAAGATAAGTCAGCCAAAGAAGTTTGGACCAGCAATGAAGAGGATAGATCCCAACATATTGAATCAATTGTGGCTTCAAGTAAAGGTTACACAAGTTTCTTTGTAGGTAATTTGGAGATTATGCTCGACGAATCGGGAAAGGTAATGGCTTCTTTTGATGATCCTATGAGTAGTGTTATTGCTGCCTCATTTTCCCCACATGACAATGATGGTGATTTTACGATTGGTTCTAACGCTGCCCTAGCACTAAATCAGCAAGAGTGCAAAGAAGATATCATAGAAGAAGTCTTCTGTGAAAGACAAGTCCTTTAGAGTAATTCAGTTAGTTCGTCATATGACTCTATTGTTGTTCAAAAGCGTGTTAAGCATCATAAATTGGAGAACCAGCTGAAGGTAAATGAAGATAAGATAGTTGCAGCATTAACACATTTTGATGACATGCACAAGTTGGTTGAAGGTCACCTTTGGAAGGGACAACTCGAGAGAAGACAAAAGGGGGGTGAAGAAGAATCTTCCTATGTTGATTTACAAGTGTCCAAAGCAACTATGGAAGCTATGAAATCAACTTATTTGCACTTACTTTCAGATCGAGAGCACCTCCTTAATCTTGCAGAAATTTATTCAAAATCATTGTATAGGAAAGAAGAAGTTGTCAATCTCACCTATGAGCTTGTGAACACTAAGGATACCTTGGAAGCTTCTCAAGAGGCTCTACAAAGAGCAGAAAATCAGATTTACCAGCTCAACTTAGAGCTGGGTTTGGCACAATCGCAATCAGAAAATCAGTTTTCTATGACAGCCACATTAGAAAGGACAACCACCATTGATGAGCAACCGATGTTTGAAGAAGAATTGATTGAATGCTATGAAGATTCTATGAAAGAATTTGTATCAAATGCTGATTCGTTGAAGGTGAACAACAGTCCTTATGCCCTTGTTTGTCATAAGATGTCAAATATGAATTTTCAGGTTGACATGCATTCAGAAAATCACTTTGCATATACTCAAGATTGCAAGCCTAAGCATGAGGATGTCTTCATTGTTTCAAGTTTCTCAGAAGTGATGATAACAACTGGTTGTATAGATTTAAGTGCACATAGTGATCTCTATAGCACTTGGGAAATGGATGTTGATGAAAATTTACCAGTCCATGAGAGCAAAGGCATTCCAGAAGTGAGTATAAATCAGTTTTTTAGACTTGTTGCTGCTGAAAATTGTGAAGAGATGTGTGTGATTACATTTGGAGATACGCTGAAAACTATTCCTCATTTCATGCTGAGTATGCTTAATTACATAAGAGATTCAGGTACATACACGAGTGATAGGCTTGCACATGATAGCAGAGTTTCAGTTTATGATTCTATTAGTGTGGCACAGTGTCAGCATGGTGGTTCCTTTTTGAGGTTGATTTGGAATCTTGGAATCACTTGGGTTTGCAGTTCAACAGTTGAGGATCAGGAAGCCAATGTCGGTTACTGGGGTTTACTCCCATGGTGTTCTAGTTTAGTCTATTTGGAGAGCAGTTACCTGAGGAGTTGATAGAGATGGTGCAGTATTTGATTGCTCTACTTACTAGTTGTTATCAGGAGGTCTCTTATGTTGGCATCCAACAAAGCAGTGCTTTCAGCGGTTGTTGCTATCGATCTCCTAGGTTGACTTGGCACCCTGGGATCATACTCAGTTTCAGTTTGGTTCAACATTGTGATCTTGGAGTAGCATTGGAATTGCTTGAGGACAAACAATTTTGGGAAGGGAGGATTGTAATGCCCCCTTTTCTAGCTTGCATTGTATGATGTTGTCGTTAGCCCATTTCTCCTTGGTTCCGTAGGCTAACCAAGGCTTTTAAGGAATCTTGAGGATTTTTGGCTTAGGCAATTTTCGTTGCAGGTCAATCCGGGGCGTCTGGAGGTAGTTTTGGCATACTTATTATTTTTAGTAAGTCATTAATGCTGTTAATAGTAATTCATCAGGCGGGCTGTGATCTCCAGCGACAGTGTCTTTTCAATGGAAAATTTGGGTATTACCGTCAGATGATTTCAGTTCCATTGGTTTAATTCATCTCCGCATTAATGAAGTTTAAATTATAAAGTTAAATTCAATTATTTAACTTTATTAATGTGAGTCTAAAGTTAAGTGGGAAATGAATAGTAAAACGGGCCCCTTATTTTAAATTACATGAGACATCAAAAAGGCAAAAGGGAAGTTTATGTTTTATCCCACATTGGTTAAAAAGGTGAATGAGCTCTTATGAGAAGGATATAAAAAGGTTGCGAGGGCTCACTTTCATGCATGCTTGGTTATTACTTTCTCTTGGAGAATTCAGGGAAGCTTTGGCTTTTAGCAGGTTTGAGGACGGAATCCCTCGAGCTTGAAGGCAGTGGACGGAAACCCATTGTCTGTTGGAGATATCATTCAGGTGTCTCACTTTGTGCATCAAATTCAAGCTATTTCTAAGGGTTTGTCAGATTTGCAGTAGCTGTTGTATTGCTGCAAAATATATTTGTATCTGTAAGTTGCCATAGCTGATGTATTATTGCAACTATTTCTGATTAAATGCAAAAGTTGGATTATTTTGCAGTTTATTATTGTGCTGGAATTTCATATCTTCAAAATAGATTCTACAGAAGTTTTTATTTTAAATTAAAAATCTGAAAATTTAGGGCAGAAAATTGGGGGTTTTTGAGTCAGATCTAGTTTGGCTCATTACAGTTGGGTACGTCAGTGAAAGTTTTAAAAAACATATAAAAATCATACTAGAGTCCACAGTTGACTTATATTTATTCAACCCATAAAGAACTGAAGTGTGACATTACTATGACTTGATGAATGTATTATGGTTTTAAAGCCACATTTATATGACTGATAAAATAATGGGCGTAGCTACAATTTCACATTTTTTGGATGCACCACCTGTAATATCACTTATGTGGGCATTAATGCACCAACAACGACACCCAACATTGCTTTTGCTACTCAATGACCTTGTGCTTCGGGCTCCAGTCTATCACTTATCTATGATTAGGCTTACAGGTAATTTATTTAAATAGATTTTGGTTAAGTTTTGTATACAATAGTATACGTCTCTCAATTTTATCTCCTTTTGAGTTTAATACATTTTTACAAACCTTTGATCCCATTTTGGTGGGGTTATAAAATTGTTGTCAATAGACTCTTGTATTTAGTGCATCGAGAGGGTAGACCTGTGTTGCCATTCTGGAGTTTAGCTAATGTAGGAGCATCCTTGGGTTGGCGCAATCCTGCATCACCCGAAAAGAAAAATGGTTAGCTTCCTGTGTGCAAGCTTATCTTGTGTGAACCCTATGCTATGGTAGTTGGCTGTACATTGGTACAATCATGTATACAGTTTTGTGTTGGGTGGCTTTTGGTGTCCTGCACATTTTGTTGCCTATTGGTACATCCCTACCCATCTCTATCAGGCGCAAGATCTTTTGTGAAAAGGTCTACCGTCTATCCTTCATTTAGCTTGTTTCTTGCATGCGTATTTTGCAGTGATTAGTCAATCCATTAGAACACTTCTGTTAGACAAAGCGATCTCATTTGGTTCCCATGGTTGCTCGGTTGTTTCTTCCTTGTTTTGCTTCTGTTTGTGTGCTCTGTCCACCAGTTCAATGTTTGTTCAGTTGATCCACAAACCACTGCTGCACCACTGGCATGTTCAAGTAATTTTTTTTTCTTGCCATCCTTGTATGAAACTCATCTAAATCCATATGCATAGTCTTCAAATCACCATGTATCTATCTTTCTCCTTGGAAAAGAAACTAGTGCAAAATACTTTGACTGAATACAAGTTGTTATGATTTCCACTGGCTGTGACAATTTATGCTGATAAGTCTGCATAAACTTTTGTTGTTTGGGAAGCATAGGATGATCATGAATCTATGGTTCGATCACGAGGCTCATTGATTTCTTCCTTTGACTATCGCACAAGGATTTTTTTTTCCTGTGGAAGATACCTAGGTTTAAGGACCCTAGATCCACAAAAATTGAGTGAAAAACCAGTCACTAATAGCATAGATTCATCAAATTCTCAAGTGATGAGATAGTATAGTATCATGCCTGACAATATCAACAACTATTTAACATGCATAATATCATCCCCCAAAAAGGGAGGCGGGAGGCAGAGCGGTCAGTCTTCAAGGATTTGTAATGAGTTTTTAACATCTGCCTACAATCCATTCAATATCCTTTTTTTCAGATCACAGAAGTTGCATGCCCATCGTTGTCCTTCTGTGTTACAATGTTATGGGATCTTAAAGTCAAAGCAGAAAGCTGAATTTCTTATTTACAATTCCACCACTCATTTGACACTTCACATCTCAGATTATCATGTAGGAATGGTAGTCAGTCCTTATGTAGGGCCATACTCCATCTCTTCTATAAGTTTAGTCCAGAGGACAAAATGTCTGTATCTGCTTTATGAAATGCAAGAATAGATTGACTGCAATAGGATCGCTTCCTCTCCAAATTTTTACCTGAGGTGGTGCCAATAAATGAAGTGGATTATCTTTTATAGGAGCACGCTGGCAATACTAGGTTATATATTCCATATGCAGGATTACCACTTATGTTGAAAAATGCAAAACATCAATGCATAGCAAAAAATAGGACAACTTCCATCTAAATTTCCATTTTGCTCAGTTTTACCCTCACTTTTTGTGTAGTGCCTTCTTTCTTCTTTCCATGCAGGGGATGATATCATCAATTCATATTGTAGAAATAGATGGTGCAAGGGAGAATAATATATAGATGAGATTTTCCATTTCTACTCTAACTTCTCCCTTCCTTTTTGTAGTCTGAAGCAAGAATTTTCAACAAGATCTAAGTTTACTTTCTTTGAAGGAAAAGTACGAGGACAAAATACGGTAGACGGGCACTATTTCATTTAAAATAGCCAATAGGACAAACAAATGGGAAGTGAGGGGGAAGTGGCATGCATGGGGGAAGGGTGGGGGAGAAGGCAATCTGGAGCATGAAGACAAAGTTGGATTTTTCCTTGCCTTGCTGATAGGGAAGACAAACTAAAGATTGAACAAAGAGGCTTTACTTCATCTCAGAGTTCACACTTCTTTATCCTTAGGGAAGACAAACTAAAGATTGAACAAAGAGGCTTTACTTCGTCTCAGAGTTCACACTTCTTTATCCTTAAGGAAGACAAACTAAAGATTGAACAAAGAGGCTTTATCTCAGAGTTCACACTTCTTTATCCTTAGGGAAGACAAACTAAAGATTGAACAAAGAGGCTTTACTTCGTCTCAGAGTTCACACTTCTTTATCCTTATCTTCATAAGCAAAGCCTGCCAGATCATGTATTCCACAAATTGGGCATTTCCCACTTATTTATTTTTAGAAGCAAGAATCCTTTTTCCTTTCTGTACATTTTTTCTAAAGATGCACAGCCTAAAACTACCTTCATTCTACCTTCATCCATTTCAGTCAATGATACATAAATTCAAAGCAGAGTAGGAGAATGCCAAAATATCCTTATAGCTATCATATTTTTACTGAGCCTCTGGTGCTTCATAGTTTTTGAAAGATTCAAAAGACTGATAGCTTGTGGAGAGGCAAATTACCATGGTCTCCCATAGGGTAGGAAAGGTGTTTTATCATTCATATTTATCTTTTTTTGGGACTTTTCAGTTTGCCAGGGGTTTGGGCAAATTACACAGGCCTCACCAGTCAATCTGTAATTACGCAGGCTTCACCCACCAACCACCTCAAGAGCCATTTTTAAAGACGCAACAAACAAAAGCTGGCTTCCTCTAATTGTGTAGATTTAGTCTCCAATAATAATTATATTTTCATCTCAGGAGGAGATGCAATACTCAAGAATATGTGTGGTAGCTTCTGTAGACGGTCACCCCTAGTCTCTTGACTTTTTCCTTTTGCTCTATGCATTAGAGGCTTGATCTCGTTGATGATTATATTTTGATGATAGCTTGATGCTCAAGTAGTAGGGTTCATGGTTTTCTGAGTAGAAATGTTTTCATCATGGAGGAGGTATGGACCTAGCATTGGAAATCATGTTTGCTTCATTGAGGCTTTGGGCCTTATCAAACACCTTTTCTTCCATTTGACTGCTCTGGGTCAAGCATTAATTGTGGGTGTACCTATATTATTATCCACTTAAATATTATGTGTGTCCTTGGCTGTCTTCTACAGCCTAGCAACTCGGAACCTTAAATTTGGGTTTCTTATTTCCCTTTCCATGTAGTTAGCAAAGGAGTCTCAAATGCAGGGTTCATTGGTTCTTTGAGAATCTCCATGGCTTTATCCTGGCTGAACTGCAGTTGAGAGTTGGAGCTTCTCAGATTTCATTTTTCCCTTCTTCCTGCAACAGGCACCATCTTGTAAAACATAATTATTTAGATGGGCCTGCTGCAAATAATTCCTTTGAGATAATTTAAAAAAAAAGTCGCATTGATGGTTGCAGGGATAGGGCCATGAAGTAGATTGTATGGATGGCCTATTCTAATAGCAGAGCCCTTTATCCTTTCAAATCATGCACTTATTCAAAGCTTAAATGCAAGCGTGCAGAGTTTTTCAGTTTGGTTGCTTTCACATGAAATTCTAGAACCAATATGAAATTCTAGATTCGAAGAGAGGGGGGAGACTTATTTGCTAATATTACTAGAAGCCAAGAAAGATTGCAGATGGTCTACTTGGAAACTTCCACACTTACGTACCATCATTTGTGTTGTTCATCACCCTCCAACCTTGCAGATCACTTACAGTGTACTTATAGAACCCAAACTAACCTTTCATCCTCATGCTGCCTCCTGTTATTAATGAGACTGTTTGATGTCAAGGTTGTCGTGGAGAGATCTTAAATGCATTTGGGACCTGCCACCCTTATCAATCATTTGATTTGAAATTACATTCAACACTTCCCTTCTATTGTTGACAAGATCTAAGCAATTGGAGGATGAGATGTAGGTTCTAAAGGTGGGGGGAGCAGATTAGGAGCATGGGCAGTATAAGATGGGTAAGGGAACCATAGAGATTTTTTATTTTTGGAACTGCTGATCAAATTACTTGTTTTCCCTAAATCTAAGGACAGGTAATTCTTTAAAAGATGTGCCATCATTGGGTCTGAATATGTATAACTAGAAGTTAGGCATGTAAAATTTTCAATAGCTAAACACTGTTAATGAAAAGGATCTCTTAAAAATGTCTTGATAATATATGATACGCTGGAAAGCTTCATGTGCCTATACAATGAAAATATTTGTCAACTTGATCAATCCTTGGAGTTCCTCGCTAGAACTACCTACAACAGTAAATTCACTTGTCCCATGCAGTATTGAGCACATTGATGATGCCATTATGCAATATATGAATATCCGAGTAATGTCTTTCTTTATCCTGTAGCGTAAGATTAGTTTCACAGTTTGCCAGCAATAACCATGTAGACCTAAACAAATATACACCTACAAATTTTAGAGACTTCCAGTGAAAATGCTAACAGAAAGGATCTGTGCCATTACCATGCAATCACTGAAATACTCTGGAGAGTAACTGATTTTGGATAATATTGATTCATCATTTAAAAACATGGAAATAAAACATTAAAATTTAAATTACATATAATTTATATATCAATGGTTGTCAGGGAAGGCCTCTTCTTTTCTTCGAAATATGATATCATATTTGAAAAATAGTAAGTCTTTACAAAAGTCCACAATGAAAGGACAAGGGCATAGTTCGATTGGATTTTGAGCATACTGGTAAGCAGGAGGGAGGAAGCCCAGAGGGAAATCTTTTTATTGGGGCTCACTAAAGACACTTTATATGGGTATCATGCCATTGATCTCTATAATCTTCTTTTTGGTGTAGCAAATCAGAGCCACCTTGATTATGTTTGACGTAAATATTTTATGTAACAGCAGGAATGCAAAACTCACATTTGTATTATACCGTGTCTTGTATATTTCTTGTTTGTACATCTTACAATCCACTTTGTGAATTATGGTACAGGTTCTTTTTTGCAGCACAGAGTTAGGGAGATCGTCCTTTGTGCGGCAGCTGGAACCAGACTGGCATATTGAAACTAATTCTGAGATAATTTCTCAATTAGCTGTATGTATCAATGGTATCTCTTTCTATCTGTTTGAAACTTAAGATCTTTGACGATGTATCTCTTATGTCTGCTTTCTTTGTTTACTTGTTCCAGAGATTTATCCGCTACCAACTTCATATTTCAACTTTCAGGGTGGGACACATTGCATCTAATGTGTTTGCATCTGATAGCTTGGAGCGCTACTTTGGTTGCCTTGAAAAGAACTGAGGCATTTCTATGTAAACACACTGTAAATTGAAAGCAGTCCTTTCAAGTATGATAACAAGCTTCATGTTGGTGGTTTGTGTATTAGTGCATTTGTATTCTATGGAGTGTTTGAATGATGTCACAAATTCATTATTCCTTTTATGTTTTGTCTGTGACTGAGGGTTTGAAGATTGACAGATTTGTTACCTATTAATATTACAATTTGTAAGCAATGCATACATTTCAGTGTACTTGAATCTAAAACTTTTTTCTACCCGGATGATCATGTTAACAATAAAGTGTTAGATTTCAATTTACTTGCATCTATAACTATTGCTTTACCTGGATGATTATCTTATGCTTCTGTTTTCACCAGTGTTATTCTCCAGAAACAAAAACCTTCTGATGTGTTTGTTTCCTTTTCTATTCCTTTTTCTAGTGGAATGTAGCCTGCATTTTCTTCTTTCTTTTTCCCAGTATTTCTTAATTTCACTTCAAATCTTGGCAGCCAAAGTTGGTTCCACTATTTTCCCTTTCTCCTACTGTCACTTAATAGTAATCGATTATAGTCAATCAATATGCCAACATCCTAGGACTTCATAAGACAGTATATCTTTTGCTGAG
>VDFB02308271.1:0-32492 GCA_007258455.2 Sequoia sempervirens | reverse complement strand
CTTTATTTGCTTGAATTTCTTTGAGTGTCATTACCTTTCTACATCTTTTTCTTTGTCTTTTCTTATCACCCATGGTTACCAAACCCTCTTTGATGACAAAAACAATAATTCAAGAAACCTATTTTAAAATTGCCACCTCCTTCAAATATTCAAATAAAACTATGTACTATGAAGATTATTTTTTCTATAAACTCTAAAGTACAAAATCATCATGAATACATCCAAAAATTCACTTTTTCCAAATCTTCTTGTAAAAAGTTCTTGCACTTGATCTTCAGAAAATTTAATTTCAATTTTTCTTCCAACAATTTGAATATCAATAGAATATGCCTTTGCAATGTAAGACAAATTTGCGGTAATAAAAAATGCAGAAATGACACTTCGCATACTACGTAAAATGTCAATAAAATACAGGAAAATCATACTACCTTTATTTTCTAAATTAGGAAAATGAATATTATAGAAATAAGCAGACAATGCTATTGTAAACACATATGCGCGTTCAAAAATGTGTACATATCATAACACGATGTATTACTTGCCCCAATAGCTGTAATACGCGATATGTTATCAAACGCTTTACTCGCTTCCAGCTAACACATGTTAACATCATTTAAAGTTGAACTCCCATACCAAATCCAATGTTGGTTTTAGGCTTCAGTGCCATAATCCGGAAATTTTGACCTCGCGAACCTAAAACAAGCAAAATTAAAGAAGAATGTCCAACTTTGACAACATAGCTAATGGGCTTTTTTTCTGAATGAATCTATAAAATTAAAACCCATTAGATAAAACAATGTCTACTTTCTAAATATATAACTTTTGTTAAATTGGATTATGTTTTGTATTTTTTAATTAATTTCTAAGAAAACTAGTCTTTAAACTTGAAATATCAGTCTTTTTTTATTTTATCAACTTCATTGGTTGAGTTTCTTTTGTAAAAATTATATGGGGCTAAACTTCACACAATTCTACAATAATGAAAGAGTCAATTTTTTTGCTTGTGGTCCAATTATGCTGTCCGTATATTGGACTTTGAAAACATCAATTAAGGCCAATAAAAAATAAATATTAAACCAAAAATTACAAAAAAAAATCCATCCCAATCTTCATGTTGTTAGCTCTCTTTTCCTAAAAGGAATTAGTAAATTAATTTTATTTGGGCCAAAAAGTGTTGTCCATACACCTGCTTGGTATGGTAAAAAAACCAAGGAGTTTTAAAAAGTTGTTTTTATAGATCCTTATCAAAATTTGATTTCTATAAACTGGGTATTTTAATAATTTACATATTTGGAAACTAGATTCTAAATTCTACTTTTTATATTACTGAAATTTTTTAAGATTCATTGTGGAAGTGCCTCAAATTTTCAGTCCAAGTGTGACAAATTCTGAAAAACAGAAAAAACATTTCCACTTTTTGAGCTTTTTGTGTACCCAACTTCTTGCATCAGCCCCTTCTCAACACTACCATCTAGACCAGATTTTCTCTTGAACACCCATTTACATCCAACAAACCTTTTCATCTTTACAAATACCATGTATCATTTTTCTTCATTGCAGCCATTTCTTCACCCATGGCTTTCATCTAGGAATATGCATCACTTATACCCATAGCCTCTCTAATAGTCCTAGGCTCATCAGTGTTAGCAATAAAAGAAAAAATGAAACTAGAATCCACTAAAGAAAAACCAAATCTTTCAGGTGAATATCCAAACCCACCAAGTTGTCACCTATATCTGGTAGACCTCCTAGATTGCTAAGGTTGAGTTTCTTCTTCTTCAAAAATTTTAGAGCTTCTCAAACTCTCCTCATCACCAGGTTCAATAGGAGTACATAGTTTTTCTTTCATCAAAGTAAGTGGAACTTGAACTATCTCCTTTTGTTTCCACTCTTTCACTAGTTGCAGCTCAACTGTGGAAGGTTTCATCTCTAAAAAAATCACACTTCTACTTTAGAGAACCTTTTGGGCCACTATATCCCAAAGCTTGTACCCCTTCACACTAACACCATTGCGGATGAAGATACATTTAACTACTTTTTTCTCCAACTTAGACCTCTTCTCAATCAGAACATGAGCGTAAGCTTGACAACCAAATACTCTGAGATGTATCATCGAAGGATTTTTACTAGAACACGCCTACATGGGTGTCTTATCAACAAGCACTGATGTAGGAGATCTAATGATTAAATAACATGCAATGGCTACAACTTCAGCTCAAAAATTCTGCTCAAGGCCAACACCACTCAACATACTCCTAGCCCTCTCCATCAATGTCATGTTCATCCTCTATGCAACTCCAACTTGTTGTGGGGTGTATGGAGATGTCTTATGTCTCTCAATCCTATGCTCTTTACAAAACTTTTTTAACTCTGCTAAACAGAGCTTACCACCATTGTTAGTCCTCAAACACTTAATATTTCTACTAGTTTGATTTTCTACCAAGGCTTTAAAATCCTTAAATTACCTAAAAAATTCAACTTTTCTTCTAAGAAAATAAACAAATATCCTTCTACTGTAATCATCTATGAAATAAACAAAATATATAGATTTTGACAATGAAGGAATGTTTACAGGACCTAACACATCTACATGAACATAGTCGACAACTCTAGAAGACTTGTGAGAACTAGAGTGAGAACTAGAGTGAAAAGTAACATGGTAAGTGTCACTCATAAACACAATATTCACAAAGTCAAACTCTTCAATTACACCATCAATTCTCAACAAGGATCTTAGATTTTAGGGCCTCTAAGACCTGCCCCCACCTGTGTGACCAAGTTGTTGGTTCCATAACATTGTCTTCTACAAGAAGTCATTTCCAAGGAATGGGCCCTTAAGTACCCAAATGCATGACCATCGATGTAGTTGTTACAAAAGTTCTTTGCTCCAGTTGAGGATGAAGAATCCAAATATTTTCTTTTTTTTTCGCTTGTCGTAAGAACTATTGTATTCAATAGCAGCATTCATCCAGCTTGAACAAGGTGCCAATCCAAACACCCTTAGTAAAACACCATAACTCATCTCATCATCTTGAATCCTCCACTCGTGAAAACAACTTTGCACTCCCACACATCATTCAATTTTCTACAAAAGTAGGTTTCATGCCAAACCTAAGATATGCAATACACCATCAATCCCTTTCACTCTTCCATAAGGGAATCTAATTTTACTCTTCCATGACCAACAATCTTAGATGAGAGTCATCACCTAGATACACCTTCCCACCATCACACATTCTTCATAATACCTCTCAAAACCAATCTCTATGAGAGGTCATGTTGAAGGAAGCACCTAGTCTATCAACCACATCTTCGCCAGATGCCCTGTGTTGCTAAAGCTAAGGAAAAATGCATCTACGCCATTTTGAGAGGACTTATCAAAGTCAAAATTTAAGAAATTATTTTAATCTTTCTTCTTTTCTCTTCTGCACTCTTATGAAATGACCATATTTTCCATAGTTACAACATCTCCAAAATTTTCACCATTAAAATTCTCCATTTTCGCTCTACTAGATGTGCTCCGAAATTCACTTTCTAAACTACTAATTTATTTTGAAAATGGTTGAGATTAAGGTGTTCAAAAGAGGGATGTACACAAATTGGTGCTATTTTTGTCAGAAAACATAACATAGCAACTCTTGTACGACCTGAGCACAATGAACTTTTTTGTAGTATTTTTAAAATTGCTATGGTCAAAAGTTAGCTAATAGCCCTAGTTGTTGCACAATTCTTTTGATAATTTTTAATGAATATTTGATTTTTAACCAATTTCTAAGTGAGCACTTCCTGAAAAGCAGAATTTTGGCCATGCTCCCCCTACAAATTTTTGAAAATAATTGATTTTTTTAATTTTTTAAAAAAATTGTAGAATGGAGTCTAGTTTCTAAAATGGTAATTTATTTGAAATTTTGATGAACAGTTAATTTATAATAAAAAAAACACTAAACACTACTTTTAAAAAAAAAATAGACATACAAACAAAAAAAATTATGGATGAAAGGCTTAACATTGTTGAAAAGTGAAAAAAATTACATCGTTGGATAGCTAAGATAGAACCTAGCATTTCCCATGTTTTTTATTTTGTCACTATTGAATTAGATGCAATCTTGATGGTGAGCATGGACCCGATTATGTGAAAAATTGTAGAATTTGCAAAAACATGTCTCTAGCCTTGTTGGGAATGCCCTCCAAGCCTTTGGGTTGGTCTTCCAAGGCAGATAATTTCACTTTTTTCTTTTTTTTTAACACAAAATAATGTGTGTGTGTTATAACGTGCTCGCGTTATAATGCACGCGCATTTGTTAAAAAAAAATCATAAGTGGCCAGAAAAATGGTACCCAACTTCATGCACCCGTCCTTATATTTATAGGAATTTTACCTATTTCACCTATTAATACCTCATCATAGGCCGACATGTTAAAATAATAAACTCAAATTTCACTTCTTTCCTACTCAAAGGTCAAAATTGAGCCAAATGGGACTCATTCGCAACACATGGTGAATGGGTCTCACCTAGATGGGACTGATTCACCATGCATGGAAAATCGGCCCCATACGGGCTATTTTGATAGCTTAGATGCCAAGAGATAAGGAAATAAGGTCTAAAATGCAACCTTGTTGGATATTTGATCAATTTAAGCCTCAAGATGCACAATATGGATTAACATGGGACTATTAATGATGATGTAAATGTCAAATATGGCTTGGGACACATAATTCAATGTGAAAGTGTGATTAAATACACTTTACAACACTATTTTAACATTAAGATTAATTAAAAAATGTTCTAGATTGATGTGAAGGTGCATTTAAATACATTTAATAATGTTGAATTAAGGAGAAATAGGTTCATTAAGTCTAGAAAAGCATGAAAGTCCTTTACAAGACTTTACAACACCTTTATAAGATGTCAATAAACACATGTTATTTGATTTGTAAGGGTCCAAGACCTAGTGTGGATGCACAAAATGTCTCACAACACCTAAATGAAGGCCTCATTAAGTCCATTTATCATGAATTAATCCCATGTCAAGCGAAGGGTCCTTTTTTCTACAGCATAGTAGGGTACCAAGGAAAAGAAAAGAAATTATGAGATGTGCAAATGGGAGTGATGAAGGTTTTTTGAAAGCTATAGGTGATTCAGGTGATGGGGAAGATGAC
Organism: Sequoia sempervirens; assembly: GCA_007258455.2. Lineage (NCBI taxonomy): Eukaryota > Viridiplantae > Streptophyta > Pinopsida > Cupressales > Cupressaceae > Sequoia > Sequoia sempervirens. The sequence continues at coordinate 27,332 of VDFB02308271.1, read as the reverse complement.
CCTGATGAAAATAGGGAAGATCTATTATTTCCTCACTCTAGCTAGTCATTGGGTGTGTGGAGCGAAAGGAGACTAGTGCAAAACAAGAGGGGTCTTTTCCTGCAAGGTTCAAAGCTCTTGCTTCTTTCTGGCTGTCTCTATTTAGGTAGGTCTCGTTTGCTACTTTGGTCTCATGGGCGGGTTTTTGTTGTTTGATACTTGCACAACATTGTCTACTCTATAGACTATTCCTTTGTTCTTTTTCCTTGTTGCAGATATGGCCTTTGTATGGCATTTGCCTCCTCTATTTTGGATTCCACCCTTTGGTGGGTGTGCTCTTTTCTTTTTGGTTTTTTCTATGGAGATGGTTACACCATTTTATGCCTTTTGTTGGTTGCTTCCTTTTGTGTTCTCTCTGTAGTGTTCATTTTGGGTTCAATGAGACCTTGGTTTGACCCCTGTAACGACATTTACTTGCTCCTTTTATTGGTGAGTTTCTTTCTTGCCAATTTTGTTACCTACGAGCTTTGTTGTCCTACATCCAACCACTTCTTTGGTGCTAGCTTTGGTTTTGTTTGGTTTATTTCTTATTGCTACACTAGAGAGGTTGTTGTTGCAGTGTTTCCTCTCCTTGGTTCACTAAGCCCCCTCTCTACTTTGGCTACTTACTTTTTGGTCTCTAGGCCATGGTATCTTTTCTTTGTTCTTTTTGGTAGAGTAGATGGTTATTCAATCATTCTTGAGGTTCTACATCTCCTTATATTTGGGAAAGCGTCTCTTGGCTTTCACCTCTTCTTTGTGGTCTTGGGAGATGGGGCACTTTTTATGAGGTTTTTGTTTTGCACATCGCTAATGGCTCTAGGCATCTTGTACTCCTACTTGTTTGTCTTTGATCTGAATTTTTCTTTAGTTTCTAAAGACTATGTTGTGTTGGTCTCTGGATTACTCTCTCTCCATTCTTTGGTTAGCTTTATTTCAATTAGGTTGATGTCCCCTCTTGGGTTGTGGTAGAGGCTCTACTCTTTTTCAAAGAAGTTTGTTCTTTGCTCTGTTGTTTTGGGCCTAGTGGTTTGGAGTTTAGTGTTTCTCTGGGTTGTCTTGTTTGAGGTAGTGGTTGCTTTATCTCTTGTTGAGATTGTTTCTAAAACTATTTTTGAAAATTTTCTTTTGTTGTATGTGGAATTCTTCATTTTTTTTGGAAGGAATACTCCTTTGGTGATGGTGTTGTTTCTTCTAGCAGTCTTCAAAGATATGTCTACTTTCTTTTTGGGCCTATTGAATGTGCCTCCTTTTGAGATAGAGATCCCTCCTTTAGATGCTGAGGTGGGTTCAAAAGGGTGTGGGTAGTTTCAACTCCTCTTCTGTCAATGTGGAGAGTAGTTGGAGCTAAGTTCCAAGTCTTGTCCCTTTGGTGGTGACTATGGGGTTTTTGAAGCTACTGGCTTCTACAAGTTTTATCCTGTCTTAGAAGTACTAGTATTTTAGCATTGATCTCTTGTTGGTGTTGTTTTTGTTGTAAGTGTGTTAGTTTTAAGTTCTATTCTCTATTCAAAATCATGGTTTGTGTGTTGTTCTTTTCTGGCTCACCTCTTGTGAATCCTGTTTTCTATTGACTAACTTTTTTTTAGCCACCTCTGCCTCTATATATTCTCTGTAATGGGTATTATCCCTTCCAATCTTATCAATTCAAAAAAAAAATTGATTAGTAAAACAAAAGAAATTAGGTTGAGGTAACTAAATTTTTGAAAATTTTCTCTCCTATTAAAAATTTATCTTCAATTATTATTTTTAGTTGTGACTACTAATTTTGATATTGAGATTGAGCTTATTGATTTAAAGACAACATCTTTGAATTGTGAGTGTTAGAATTGGCTATGGATGCCAAGATATATGGACCAAATGGAAAGCACAAAAAGAGAGAGAATATGATGTGACAAGAATAAACTATATTCAATGTCAATGATATGATTGTGATTGATTACAAATGAGAGAAACCCCTTGGTTATATAGCGAAGGTGAGATGCAAGATGAGGATTATGACAAGTGTCTTAATCATATGGCATGAGACAACTAATCACACTTACCTAGGTTCACATGTAGTAGTTGTCAAAGGATAAGATAACAACTAATGACAACTAACACCTTCTAGAAAGATTCCTTTCTAGGACCTAAGTAAACTGAACTAAGATGTAAATAAGTCCCCTAGTAATGAATTAACTAGGTACAAGACTTTATTTACACCAACAACCCCCCTTAAGTGCAACTTAGGGAGTAGTCTAGATTATTATGCAAATGACATAAAGATGCAAATACGGGTCCTAGCTACTAGGCCATTTTAGGTACCCATGTACGTTCAAATAAAATCTCTCACAAACAGGGAAAAGGAGAAAACCCAGTTGGAAAAAACTCCTCCCCAAAAGAGAGATGAAAGAGACAAAACATAAATAAAATTATCTCAATGATGAGTGAGAATGTAAAAACCCCTTGTGAGGAAAAAGACCCCCCCATAAGAGTGAAGTAGAAGAGAGACAAGGTAGACCCCCCTCAATGTTCAGTCTCCTGCAATGATGGTAGAAGCTCAACATTGAATGTTGAAGATGATCCAATCTCGTCAAACAATTTTCATCCCCTTAGGAAGAAAGAAAACCATGAATGTATGTAGGATTTCAGGAAGATAGATGATGGATGATGTCTCTGAAGCATGCTCAAGTGTCTCCATGTTGATACCAAAAGATGATATACTCCTAACAGGCATTATAGGCCACACTGCTGAAGAGGACAATCCGATATCTAGTAGAGATGAATGTAGAGCACTATCCAAAGACAAAAATTATCCCCTCTAAAGACAAAGAAGCCTCCTCCAAATATTGTCCAAAAGAATCAACACTCATGCCAAACTATGAAGAATGATCATGTAGAGAATCAACAAAAGCGTCAAAGTGTTCCCTCACAACAACTGAAGAAGGAGCATCTTCATCAAAGAGAAGATGAATGCTATCGATGGTGTCCTCCAAATCTGCAAGATGAGACTCCACAAAAACTCTGAAATACCTGTCAAGAAGTCATCCAAAGTAGCCATCTTTGGAAGACTATGTATGTCCTGCTACATTGAATCACAAGGAACCCAAACTATGGAATCACAAGAATCATCAACTACAACAAAAGGTGCAGGAGATGAAATACATGGCTCATGTACTGGATTTGATGTGAGAACTCCCAAGTTGAAAAAGCCAAATATCTCTGCTGAATTATGATTCATATCAACATCTGAAGGAACAAGGTCATCATCAAAAGAAAACTGTGCAAAGGTATACAACAAAGATGAATGATCAACCACCCCAGTAGCAATGATCTCTCTACTCTCCAAGTCTTGAATGATGACAGAATCAGGTGTGAAATCCATAGTTCTCCCATCTCCACCATGTGTAATCTGATATATGGAAAGAAGATTGTTCGTCAAATGAGGAGCACACAAAAAATATTGAAAAGTGTTGTCCCAAAAACTAATAGATCCCTTCCCTGTTACACTCATGTATGTATTGGTTCCCATCAAGATAGAAGACATAGAACAAGGCTGAAATGATAAGAATATAGACTGTGAAGATGCCATATGATGAGATGCTCTTGATTCTAGAAGCCATCTCCTTGATCTTGGACCTGAAAGAGCATAAAGAGCTTGTCCTTTATATCTTGATGTAGATGCTTGATCTTTATCCTTTTTAGACTATTTTGAAGTAGAAGGAGAAGAAGATTCAAACATTCTAGAAGGTAAATCAATATGATTCCATTTGAGAAAAATTTTCAACTCATCAATATCCTTCTTATAACAATAATGTTCTTCATGTCCATCCTTTCTCAGGTACTTGGCAACAAAGGCCTTCCTCTTGACAGAGTCCCCTTTGTAAAGATGATTCTTCTTACTGGATTTGGCATGTGATTTCATCGATCTCCAATGTTTTGATTTATTCTTTGCTTTCTTCCTGCCTTTATCCATTTTGATTCTTCTGTTCTAAATGTTTCTTGAGGGATTGTAAAGCCCTGATGAATCACGAGATGAATCTTTTGAGCCACCATGTATCACACCATCTTGAAATGATGCAAACAATGGTGTAGTATATGCAACAGAAGTTGACCATGTGATTATGAAAAGTCAAAATGAAAAGAAACACAATTCACATCACCAAGTTTTTTCGGAATGTATTGGTAGACTGTCCAATTTATCCTGGTCAATTCAGCTGATGCTTTTGCATTGCTCTCAGACTGAAGGAACCAGATATAGGCCCGGATATTTTTCAATGTTCTAGAATTCAAGATTCCACCAAATCTTTCAATTTTGGATAGCCTTTACTTCTCTGATTCAGAAAATTGCTTTATATTGTTTTCTATCTCTCAACATCTCCATGTAGAGGAATTTTATGAGAATCGAATTTGGAAGTTCAAATAAATCTGGAGAACTAAGTTCTGCCAAAGGATACCAAGAGCTTTGGTATATTGATCATCCCATTTTGTCTTTTTCTTTCCTTTATCATCATAGGTTGAAAATTTTATTTTTCAATGATAGATAGATGCATCCTATCCACCAGAACATCTACGTATTTTGGATGCCATGCCGAATTCTATATGATGTGAGCAAAGGAACCTTAGAATTTCACATGGTATCTTCATAAATTCCCTTGCAAAAGCATTTTACTTGAGGCCTTACAATTTTTAAAGAAATAAAATTTTCAAAAACTACCCATGGAGTCCAAAAATGACGTTTTGGCGACAACTTCAAATTGACAATTTGATTGCACAGCTGATTTCCTTATGTCGAGAGATGTCAAACACAACTTAGGCAAGCCAAAATTGAGAAAAAAAAACCAAAAATATTTTTTCTTGGTGTTGATCACCTGTCCACCCGTGTGCTTATACACTAAGAGGAGAGCCTAGGAGTAAGTATCCTAGTTACCATGAGAAAAAAAGACTATAGAAATTACACAATGGGAACTACCCTATTGGTTGAGAAGTACTTGAAGGTGATTCACTTCTAGGTCAACTTTATTATCTTCTATTTGGATCTGTAAGAATTCAATAGAATAAATACTTGCTATAGAAAAAATTGAAGTATGTTGATCAACATATCAAGTAATGAAATTTATAGAATTTCTATCTTCTCATATGCTAAAGACAATAACCACCCTAAAATCATATCAAATATGGTTGAATTTGTGAGGGATATGAGGTGAATCGTTGAAAAGAACCATTTGGAAAGAAAATGCCTCTAGTTGGAAGGGCTTGAAAAAAATCATGAATCTAGGTTCAAAACTTCTAGGCTATATGGTATCTAGTTTCATAAATTGCATACCCTTGCAATTTCACACTACATAACACCCTCTCTTTAACTTTATGACAAAAATTGTTTAATTTTAGAATATTAGCACATGAATCATGCATTCATGTTAGTTTCATGCTTTTCCTAGTCTTTTATGTCCAAATTTTTCTATATGGGAATTTTGCATGGACATTTCCATGGAATGCTACCATCCTATGAAAATTCATGATTATAATGGTTGTTGGAGCATTAGCTTCCCACTATTTTTTCACATGTAACAACCTTGAATGTAGTCATGCTAAAAAAATCATTCCAACTTCCTTTATAGGAAGAATTAATTAGATTTTAATTCCATCTTTCGCTCTCTCATGCATACTCTTTGAAGGAAAAACCCAATGAATCACCATTGAAAGCACACCAAGTTATTCACAATGCATGTTACCATCTATCATTTTCTCAACATTCTTAATGCAACAAATGAAGTTTTCATATTTTTTGAAGCTTCAAGGTAACTTTGTTCTTAGTTATCATTTCAAATTTCCTCTCATATAAGAATTTGAATGTATTAGATGTTAATTTCTTATTGTTAATCCATTTGTATATTTTTCATATAAATTTTCATTACACCTTTCACATATTTTTCAATTACATGTAAAAAAATCGGTATTGTCGAGCTAGAAATATCTAAATAGGGGTTTGACTGAGCCAAGCCCCTAAACAAGTAAACAATATTTTTCATTCATTATGTGTGTGTGGGTTTTCTAGTAAAAATAAAAAATAAAAAAAATCTAGTTCTATATTTTTACATACTTATTTTCATTTAGTTTTCATTCAAATAGTTAAATTGTATTATTATTTTTGGAATTCTAGTATTCCTCATACTATTTAAATTTGGTAGTTTTATTTTTGTGTGTAGGATTTCATTCAACGCGATCTATACTTTTTGTACCACCTTTGTAATGGATGACTATACATCACAAAGATGTCTACACTAAGTGTTGGTGTCCAAGGCCAAGAATTTCTATGACAAATAGAATCATTTTCAAAATTTCTACTTTTGGTTTCTATTGATTTTTTTTTTTAGTTATTGCTATGCAAACATTTATTTTCATTATTCTATTATAGATTACTATTTAGCCTCAAGTAATCGAATAGTTTATATTTATTTCCATTTGAAGAACTATAAAAAGGATAATTTGAACATTCTTAAAATTGTTGAATCATCTTAATGTAGGTATGAAAATTTGATCTTGAAAGTTTTATATACTTTATGCAATTTTCATTTCTCATACACTATAAGGGAGAACCAAATAAAATTCTTAAAAAACTCTAAATTCCAATAGAAAATGTAATGAAGGTTCTAGAAAACTAAATAAGATAACTTGGAGCCCACAACAATGGTTTTGAAAAGAAAAAACTAGGAAAAGTGGGCCAATTTTTGTTCCAAAGTAGCTGATGAGATGGTATGAAATCTAGATTTCCAAACTATAATCAAATATTAAAAATTTCATCTCTAGTTTAACATCAAAGCCATGGGAAAATGGAGAGAGATTTAATGATATCCATGTCAAGAATTTGTCACGTCTCATACTTTGATATTATTTTGACCATGACTTACTTTGATGCTATTTTGACCATGACTTACTTTGATGCTGTTTGACCATGACTTTGTGCGATTTAATATATAAATTATGATACGTGTTAGAGCAATATAATATACTACAATGCTTTGATGTATGGGAATGTAGAAAAATAATTGTTTTCTTTCAGGATTATGAGTGCATTTTATATAAAATAGGAATGTTGATTTAATTATTGTTTAAATTTATATTTCTACATTGGTTACTAATACACTTTCGTTTTTGCATGCCTGAGTGCATTTGAGTTGCAGGTGATCGAAGGCCAAGAGTGTGATTGAGGAAAAGAAGGTTAGCTTCCCGACAGGGTAAAAGAGGAGAAGCTCTCGATTACGCACACACCACTTAAAATCATGTAGTTGCATTAGGTCATGTCCATTTTCAATATGATTGTTTGAAATTGATTAGCAGGGCAAAATTAAAATATAGTTTAATTAACCTTAAAAATTGTGAAAAGAATATGGTTTATTCTATTTTAATTTATCCCATTATATTTGTGCAATAAAAAAGGAAAAATCTATTTTTAAAAGAAATATAATATATAGGAAATTAAATAAATAAAACAAAACAAATAATGAAGTAGAATATTATGTTTGCATAAAATGAAATAATTGGTTTGTATAAAGGGGAGATATTTCTGTTTTGTATATGGTTATTTTTCCAAAATAAAGAGGAATGAACAGCCCGAGAGAACTTTGGGCTCTGGAAATTTTTCTTAAAACCAACAATGTTGTTGGCATGTGGCAATCTTTTGAATTTGCATGAGAAATTTATCTGTCATCTGGAAATACTCGGCATGATCCTTGAAAAGAGGAATAAAGCTTTAAGAGACAAAAGAGAACATTCATTCAGACATATCAGAGAGCTTTGGAAAATAGGCGACAAGAAGGTATTACTAGGCATCTGCACGAGAAGAAAATTACCAGGTTCTTTTCATGCTTTGCCTTCATTTAATTGAAAATTGCAGTAAGGAAATTGAAGGAATGAAATGCATCATTCTGAGAAATCTTTCGAATTTCGTTTTTGAATCTGGGTAATAGCTTACTTCTCTTTGTTGCAATATAGAATACACAATCTTTTCTTCCAGAATTAGGGTTTCATTCTGTTGCAAAATTTGCAATTTATTAAACTGCTCTCAATTATAATTGGAAATATATATATAAACATATATATATACATATATATATGCATAGGAATCTGAATTCCCGTGCATATATACATACATATATATATATATATATATATATATATATATGCATGTAATGTTTGCAAAAAAATTCTATCATCTGAAACAAATTCAAAATGCCTTTGAGATAAATTTGAATGCAGTATATACTGGGAAAAATGTCTTTTTTTTTTTTGAGTTTTGAAATTGTTACATAGGAATAAGGAAGGGATTTAATCCCTTGTCCTCCCCATGGGAAGGACGTGGCACTGTGGGAGGCTCGCGCCCTCCAGAAGCCATGGCTTGTGGAGGAGGCACGAGCCCCTCACAGCTTGCCCCCTCCCCATGGGAGGGGCAAGGGCTTTCCTACGCCCTTATGTTGCTCAACGCCAGTAAGAAAACCTTGAAAAATGTCATATTCTGTGTGCACGGCCAGTGAACTTTTGAATAGTTTTAAAACCAGTATTTCTTTCTTCAAAACTACACGTAGCTGTATATGAATTTTTACACACACACATATATATATATATACATATACACTTAGCTGTATATGTATACATATATATATATATAGATATCCATGCATATATATACCAAAATACAAGTTGAAACAGGAAAACCATTTCTAGAAAGTGGTATGAACTCTGTTAAAAATACACAAATATCTCAGAAATGTTAAACCTGGAACAAGAATAGAAATGTCTCTGAGAAACCCTGTAAATTGAAAATCATCTTGATTACTCTGTCATATACTTACAAACAGAAGTACAATCCTGAGTAAAGGAATACAACATAAAAATTGAATGCAATATTATCTTTCAAACCTCTAATATTCTGAATAAATTGCAGTGTTTCAGTATATTATTAATACTCTAAAACCTGTATTAAAATTGGGAATTACACTATCAGTCAGCCTGAACTTGGAAAGAATAGAAGTACATACTTAAATCAGAAAACACTGTTTCATTCAAACAAATTGATTAAATCTTTCTTTCTAATAGTGCACTAAAAAGTATTAAGACATCCATTTTCTTCTTTAAAAATAGAGCCTTTATCCAAATCAGAAAATGATTACTTACAAAAGAGTAAACGAAATCTTACTACTGAATTTACAATTTTTCTTTCAAAGGATGTTTTGAAATTCACATTTCAAATTCTTTTAGAATTAATTGAATGTTTGAAACATGTAAGAAAAATCATAACTTTCTGCTTTGGTATTTATTCATACTTTACTTGTGGTAACTTCCGGGACAGGGTGCCGAAGGAGGACCAACAGAGACGATAGTATTACCTTTTCTAAACTACCATTTACTTGTATTATTTATGCTTGGCCAAGCACTTGTACCATTGAAATAGATGGGTTTGTTTTAAAAGCCTAGAAACTTATATGTATTTGAGTCTCTGCCACCTCCTGTTGCAAGAAATGTGTTTATTTCTCATGTTAGAAATGCATATAGGCATCAGGCACGCATCGAGAGTTCCCTCCTGTTTTACTGTTTAGGTTGCTAGGCTCCTTTATGCAGGGCTAGGGATTCCTTCGAGTTAGGAAGGAACCCGGGGAAGTCATGGACTTCATGGTTGGGCAGAAAAGGCGCTTGAATCACATTCTTGGCCCCAGCTCGCAAGAAGACCGATGGTGTCACGGCGGTTGGTGGTTCCGAGTTTTATTTGCTATTGATGTACTTGTGTATTATTCTGGATTGGCTTGTGAAGCCCCATTATAAATGTATATGTATTTGACATTCTTTGTTGAAACTTTGAAATAGAAGTATGATTTGAAAGTATCTAATGTAACATTGATTTGAGGAATTAAAGTTTTATGACTTAGCATAGAAAAGATGTTTCTATTGGAATTGTTGATTCTTCCAAGTATGGTTGAATATATGTATATGAGAAAAGTCATTGAAATACTTATGCTTTGTATAATCTTGATACATTACATTGATATTATTATTATACATGAAATGCAATTTAAATTCTCTTTTATTAAGCTCATTTGGAAGTGTTATGAACAATGTTGATTACTTGGAAATCTTTTATAATGATTTGAATAAATTGAAAATACTCTTAATTTCCCTTTTATACTGATTTGAACGGATTGAAAACACTCTTAGTTTTTTTAGCACTACATCTTGGTATCAGAGCAGCAAGGTTCAACTCTAGGACCTATGCCTAACTACGTATGATGTTGTGTCTTAATCAGGGTGACCTAAAATGGAAAATAGAGTGTACCAGCGAATTGGTGGATCTCGTGGAGGTCCCAATGATAAACTAGATCAAATTTTGGCCTTGCTGCAAAGTCAGGGGGCTAGAATTGAAGAATTAGAACAAGGGAGGCGAGATGGCCATCAAGGATTAAACACAAATGAAACTGATGGAGAAACAAATGCTGAACCACCTGGAAAAGAGGAAAATCTAAATAGGGTGGCTGAGGAGTTGGGAAAAGACCTAAAGAAGGTCGCTCCTCCGAAGTTTGATGGGAAAACCTTTGGAGATGGGGCAGAAGCTTGGGTTATAGAAATGGAGAGGTATTTCACCCGACAAAATTTATCAGATGAAACAAAGGCTGAATGGGGTTCATATCAACTCACCAGTGAGGCTGCTACTTGGTGGGAAAATGAAAGGGTGGATAAGCAGTTTATGCATGGGAAAGTAACTTGGGATAAGTTCTTACAACTATTTAGGAAGAGGTGGTTACCACAATCTCATTTTGATAAGAAAATGACATAATTCCAGGTACTTATACAGGGTGGCATGACAGTGACTCAATATTGGGAGAAATTCTCTCACTTGCTTAAGTACGCACCCCAATACCAGCATGGTGAGAGATTTCGAGTTCAAAAATTTATCTTGGGGCTTAGACCTCAAATTGGAAATGAAATAGATCTGCATAATCTAGCCACCATGGATGAAGTTTTTGATTTAGCAATCAAACAGGAACACAAGTTGCAACAAGCTACTAACTATAAGAAGAGCAGGGAAGCCAAGTATGGCAATAAGAAGTTCCAAGGGAATCATCAAGGTAATAGCAATCAGGGTGGTCAGAGCAAACAAGACAGTCAAGGGAATGAAAATAGGCAAATCAAAAATTTGAAGAGGGATGGTAGTCCTCAGGACCTCAACAAAGGAAACAGGAACAATAACAACAAGAGGGGCAACTTCAATAAAAGGAATGATAATAACAGGAGAGATTTTTCTGACAAGCCCAAAGCACCTCGTGGAGGTTGTTATACCTGTGGTGGCAAGCATTACGCCAGTGTGTGCCCTCAGAGAAATAACAAACAAAATAATAGGAATCAACATCATATTCATGCAGCGGTTGACAATCGCCAAGCAGATTATCAAGCAACTCCCATCCATTTATCAGGTAAATTATTTGGATGCCCTGTTTCTGTTCTGATTGATACTGGTGCTACTGATAGTTTTATAGATCCTCATGTTTTGACTAAATTATCAGTTAGACCAAGTTTTATGGAAAATTCTTGGAAAGTTCAGTATGGAAACTGGGTAGAGAAGAAGGTAGAGCAATGCATGTATTTTAGCAAACTTGAACTCCCTAACCTTCAAACACAGGTGAACTTGTATGTTGCACCATTGGGGTCTTACGATGTGATATTAGGAATAAATTGGCTCTCTGAACATAAGGCTCTTGTGGATTGTGAAGAGAAGTCAATTAAGTGTCTTGATGACCGAGGAAACCAAGTAGAGCTTTGTGGTATTAAAAAGCCTTTAGAGCTTGGGCAAGTCTCTGCCATGCAGTTGAAAAAGGCAAGTCGGAAGGGATGCACTATCTTTGCAATAAAGGTCAAGGACCTTGATGAGAAAGAATCCCCAATTAATGATCATCCCATTTTGAAAGAATTTGAGGATGTTTTTCCTACTGAGCTGACTGAGCTTCCACCTAGGCGTGTGTTTGATTTTTCAATTGATCTGATTCCAGGAGTAGAACCTCAGTCTAAGGCTCCTTACAGGATGAATACAATAGAATTATTTGAGCTTAAGGCCCAACTAGAAGAATTACTGAAACAAGGTCTTATTAGGCCAAGCGTGTCACCTTGGGGAGCACCAGTCATCTTCGTGAAAAAGAAGGATGGTACCTTGAGGTTGTGCATTGACTATAGAATGCTTAACAAGGTCACTATCAAGAATAAATACATGCTCCCCCGCATCGATGATTTGTTTGATCAGCTAAAAGATGCCAAGGTATTCTCAAAAATTGATTTAAGATCAGGATACCACCAGTTGAGACTGAAGGAAGAAGACATTCACAAAACTGCCTTCAGAACAAGGTATGGGCACTATGAGTTTACTGTGCTACCATTTGGGCTAAGTAATGCTCCTGCAGCTTTCATGAACCTGATGAATAGTGTCTTCCGAGATTGTTTGGATAATTTTGTCCTAATTTTTCTTGATGATATCTTGATCTATTCTAAGTCAGAGGAAGAACATGAGAAGCATTTGAGGATTGTGTTGCAGCATCTGAGGGAACATAAGCTGTATGGGAAGATGTCTAAATGTACTTTCTTCCAATCTGAAGTGCATTATTTAGGTCATGTGATTTCAGCGGAAGGGGTAAGAGTGGACCCAGAGAAGATTAAGGCAATTATGGATTGGCCAGCCCCGCAAAATGTCTCTGAAGTTCGAAGTTTCATGGGACTTGCAGGATACTATAGGAAGTTTGTTCAGGGGTTCTCAACAATTGCAGCACCCATCACTGCACTACAGAAGAAGGAAAAGAAGTTTGAATGGAGCGATAAATGTGAGAAAGCTTTTCAGCTGCTTAAGAAGAAACTCACTACCGCACCCATCCTAGTTGTGCCAGATCCGAATGGCCATTTTATAGTTATTACTGATGCATCAGGGGAAGGGGTAGGAGCAGTTCTTATGCAAGAAGGGCAAGTGGTAGCTTATGAATCAAGGAAGTTAAAATAGCATGAATTAAATTATGCACCACATGACTTAGAATTGGCAGCCATAGTCCATGCTTTACAAATGTGGAGACATTATCTCTTGGGAAAGCCTTTTGAACTTAAGACAGACCATGCAAGATTGAGATACATCTTCACTCAACCTAATCTCAATGCCCGACAAAGGCGATGGCTGGAATTCCTGAGTGAGTATGATTTTGGGATTGAATATATTAAAGGTAAGGAAAATAGAGTGGCTGATGCCCTAAGTAGAAGGAGGCACCTTGCAGCCATGGTTACCATAAAATCAGATTTCAGGCAACAAGTAGTGCAATCCTCCTTTGGGGATGAACATTATGAAAAGGTGAAACAAGCCCTTGGGGTGAATCCCTCAGATCGTCGATATGAGGGTTATATATTAGAATCAGATGGACTATTGAGATACCAGGGACGAATGTACATTCCTAGTTCTACAAACTTGAGAGAGTTGGTGCTTGAAGAGTTCCATAATGCTCCATACTCAGGACATCCCAGTATTACAAAAATGATGGAAGAACTTAGGCCACTGTACTTCTGGCCAGGACTTAAAAGGGATATTACGTCCCATGTAGCCCGATGCTTGGAATGCCAGCAAGTCAAAGCTGAGCATGTACATCCGGCAGGACTCTTATATCCTCACAGGGTACCAGAGTATAAATGGCAGGTTATCACTATGGATTTTATATAGGGGTTACCAATGTCTAAAAACCGACATGATACCATCTTGGTTGTGGTAGATAAATTGACAAAGGTTGCTCATTTCATTCCCAAAAATCTCAAGGATGGATCAATGGTTTTAGCAAGAAAATTTGTTCAAGAAATCTTCCGGTTGCATGGAGTGCAAGAGACGATCATCTCAGATCGAGACACTCGAATGACTTCTAGGTTCTGGATCACATTAAACTCTTCCCTGGGAACTAAATTAAATTTTAGTTCCACATATCATCCTCAGACCGATGGTCAGACAGAGAGGGTGAACCAGGTAGTAGAATATCTCCTCCGCATGTACTGTATGGAACAACAATATAAGTGGGAGGAGTATTTTCCTTTGGTGGAGTTTGCTTACAACAACTCCTACCATGCTTCTTTGGGAATGGCACCTTTTGAAGCCCTTTATGGACGTAAATGTCAGACACCCATTAGTTGGGACAGAGTAGAAGATAGGGTGGTGATTGGCCCTGAGATGCTCAGAGAAATGGAAGACCAAATGAAAATCATTAAGTAAAAATTAAAGCAGGCTGCAGATAGATCGAAAAGTATAGCAGATAAGAACTAGAGCTTTAGCCAATTCTCTGCAGGAGATAAGGTCTTTTTGAGGGTTTGGCCGCATAAGAGTTCAATCTCTTTCAGCAAGAACTCTAAGTTGGCTCCTAGGTTTGTTGGCCCTTTTGATGTTTTGGAGGTGGTGAATCCAGTTGCTTATAGGCTTGCTCTGCCACCAGCTCTATCTCGGATACATAATGTATTTCATGTTTCAGTACTTAAGCCTTACCATCCAGATATTGCTCATATCCTTGATTGGCATGCATTGCAGGTCCAGGACCCAGGGGTGATACAGGTGGAACCCGTCAGGATCCTGGAAGAGCGCAATGTTAAGTTGCGTAATAGAGACATTATGCAATACATGGTCTAATGGGACCAGTATTCGGTGGATAATGCCCCCTGGGAAAATGCTGAGGATATAGATAGAATCTTTCCTCATTTGAGACCTTAGCATAATTATATTTTCTTTTATAGAGGCTTACGAAGTACTAATATCTCAATTTTGTTATGTAACTTGCTTTTAGACATCGAGACGATGTCTCTTCCCAAGAGGGGAAGGATGTCACGTCTCATACTTTGATGTTATTTTGACCATGACTTACTTTGATGCTATTTTGACCATGACTTACTTTGATGTTGTTTGACCATGACTTTGTGGGATTTAATATATAAATTATGATACGTGTTAGAGCAATATAATATACTACAATGCTTTGATGTATGGGAATGTAGAAAAATAATTGTTTTCTTTCAAGATTATGAGTGCATTTTATATAAAATAGGAATGTTGATTTAATTATTGTTTAAATTTATATTTCTACATTGGTTACTAATACACTTTCGTTTTTGCACGCCTGAGTGCATTTGAGTTGCAGGGGATCGAAGGCCAAGGTGATCGAAGGCCAAGAGTGTGATTGAGGAAAAGAAGGTTAGCTTCCCGACAGGGTAAAAGAGGAGAAGCTCTCGATTACGCACACACCACTTAAAATCATGTAGCTGCATTAGGTCATATCCATTTTCAATATGATTGTTTGAAATTGATTAGCAGAGCAAAATTAAAATATAGTTTAATTAACCTTAAAAATTGTGAAAAGAATATGGTTTATTCTATTTTAATTTATCCCATTATATTTGTGCAATAAAAAAGGAAAAATCTATTTTTAAAAGAAATATAATATAGAGGAAATTAAAAAAAATAAAACAAAACAAATAATGAAGTAGAATATTATGTTTGCATAAAATGAAATAATTGGTTTGTATAAAGGGGAGATATTTCTGTTTTGTATATGGTTATTTTTCCAAAATAAAGAGGAATGAACAGCCCGAGAGAACTTTGGGCTCTGGAAATTTTTCTTAAAACCAACAATGTTGTTGGCATGTGGCAATCTTTTGAATTTGCATGAGAAATTTATCTGTCATCTGGAAATACTATGCATGATCCTCGAAAAGAGGAATAAAGCTTTAAGAGAGAAAAGAGAACATTCATTCAGACATATCCGAGAGCTCTGGAAAAGAGGCGACAAGAAGGTATTACTGGGCATCTGCACTGGAGAAAAATTGCCAGGTTCTTTTCATGCTTTGCCTTCATTTAATTTAAAATTGCAGTAAGGAAATTGAAGAATGAAATGCATCATTCTGAGAAATCTTTCCAATTTCATTTTTGAATCTGGGTAATAGCTTACTTCTCTTTGTTGCAATATAGAATACACAATCTTTTCTTCCAGAATTAGGGTTTCATTCTATTGCAAAATCTGCAATTTATTAAACTGCTCTCAATTATAATTGGAAATATATATATATATATATATATATATATATATATATATATATATATATATATATATATATATATATATATATATAAACATATATATATGCACATGAATCTGAATTCCTATGCATATATACATATATATTTATATATATGCATGTAATGTCTGCATAAAAACTCTGTCATCTGAAATAAATTCAAAATGCCTTTGAGATAAATTCGAATGCAGTATATACTAGGCAAAATGTCTTTTTTTTTTTTGAGTTTTGAAATTGTTACATAGGAATAAGGAAGGGATTTAATCCCTTGTCCTCCCCATGGGAAGGACGTGGCACTGTGGGAGGCTCGCGCCCTCCACAAGCCGCGGCTTGTGGAGGAGGCGCGAGCCCCTCACAGCCCGCCCCCTCCCCATGGGAAGGGCAAGGGCTTTCCTGCGCCCTTATGTTGCTCAACACCAGTAAGAAAACCCTGAAAAATGTCATATTTTGTGTGCACGGCCAGTGAACTTTTGAACAGTTTTAAAACTAGTATTTCTTTCTTCAAAACTACACGCAGCTGTATATGAATTTTTACACACACACACACACATATATATATATATACATATACACTTAGCTGTATATCTATACATATATATATATATATATTTATATATATATAGATATCCATGCATATATATACCAAAATACAAGTTGAAACAGGAAAACCATTTCCAGAAAGCGGTATGAACTCTGTTAAAAATACACAAATATCTTAGAAATGTTAAACCTGGAACAAGAACAGAAATGTCTCTGAGAAACCCTGTAAACTGAAAATCATCTTGATTACTCTGTCATATACTTACAAACAGAAGTACAATCTTGAGTAAAGGAATACAACATAAAAATTGAATGCAATATTATCTTTCAAACCTCTGATATTCTGAATAAATTGCATTGTTTCAGTATATTATTAATACTCTAAAACCTGTATTAAAATTGGGAATTACACTATTAGTCAGCCTGAAGTTGGAAAGAATAGAAGTACATACTGAAATCAGAAAACACTATTTCATTCAAACAAATTGATTAAATCTTTCTTTCTAATAGTGCACTGAAAAGTATTAAGACATCCATGTTCTTCTTTAAAAATAGAGCCTTTATCCAAATCAGAAAATGATTACTTACAAAAGAGTAAACAAAATCTTACTACTGAATTTACAATTTTTCTTTCAAAGGATGTTCTGAAATTCACATTTGAAATTCTTTTAGAATTAATTGAATGTTTGAAACATGTAAGAAAAAGCATAACTTTCTGCTTTGGTATTTATTCATACTTTACTTGTGGTAACTTCTGGGACAGGGTGCCGAAGGTGGACCAACAGAGACGATAGTATTACCTTTTCTAAACTACCATTTACTTATATTATTTATGCTTGGCCAAGCACTTGTACCATTGAAATAGATGGGTTTGTTTTAAAAGCCTAGAAACTTATATGTATTTGAGTCTCTGCCACCTCCTGTTGAAAGAAATGTGTTTATTTCTCATGTTAGAAATGCATATAGGCATCAGGCACGCATCAAGAGTTCCCTCCTATTTTACTGTTTTGGGTTGCTAGGCTCCTTTATGTAGGGCCGGGGATTCCTTCGAGTTAGAAGGAACCCTCAAAGTCATGGACTTGCATTGGGCGCAAAGGTTCCGGACCAAGACTTCTTGGCCCCAAACCACAAGAAGACCATGGTGTCACGCATCTGGTGGTTCCGAAGTTTTATTTTCTATTGATGTACTTGTGTATTATTCGACTGCTTGTGAAGCCCTTAATATAAATGTATATATGTATTTGACATTCTTTGTTGAAGCTTTGAAATTGAAGTATGATTTGAAAGTATCTAATGTAACATTGATTTGAGAAATTAAAGTTTTATGACTTAGCATAGAAAAGATGTTTCTATTGGAATTGTTGATTCTTCCAAGCATGGTTGAATATATGTATATGAGAAAAGTCATTGAAATACTTATGCTTTGTATAATCTTGATACATTACATTGATATTATTATTATACAAAGTTCACCAAATCTCACAAGCCTCATCAAAGCTAAACGTAAATGCTGACTTGGAAATCTTTTTTATAATGATTTAACAACGAAAACACTTTCACTTCCTTGCACCTGTTTTGTCTTGTTTGAAGCTAATTTTAATGCAATTGCCACAACATCAACTCGGATCCCACTTTCAATATTTCCACCAAGGCCTAATGAATTGATACCAATTTTGTGAACCGTATCAATTGAAATTGCCCCCATGACTATATCAAAATATTTATGCTCTTAATTAGAAGGGAAAAAAATACTTTAGTTCACGACATAGACTCATCTAGAATTTTTGGAAGAATAAATGTTTCTAAAATTGAATTCACTTTTTTGAATCTCAAGGCATGTACACAAGGAAATATATATAATAGGTGACCTTGATCTTATGGAATGAGGCACCACCAAATATTTTTTTAGTTGTTGAAATTTTTTCATGAAAGACTGAACCATTTTACAAAGGTAGGGTTTGATGGCTCCTCAAGATCTCCAAAATCTCTTGATAAAAAATGTCCCTTCAATGAGAACTACATTCTTAATGGTGATAAGTGTTTAGAGCCCAATCCCTTTACAAGAAGGTCATCTAACAGGATGACCAGAGGTAATAAAATGTTGAACAATATTTTTCCAAGATTTTTCTTCATGAAAGGTATTGATAATCCATTCACCACAAAGTTCCAAACCTTGGAACTACTTGGATAAAATCCCCAATTGTCTAGATTCTTGATGGAGGCAACAAAATTTTTAGGAAATCCTTGTGATTTTACATTGAAGCCCAAATAAAATCACAAATAATATTTTCAAACTTCATGTAAGAGGCCTTAAAATGAACCCAATACATAAATAATAAATAGTCATAGTTGAAATAATCTTAGAACACACCTGAAATTTACTTACCAAAGGGAAGGGGTTTGTGACCAAATATGATAGTATTTTTCTCAATTTTGAAGAGAACCACATTCTATAAGGAAACCTATGAATCCTAGAATATGAAAGGAATTCCTAATAATATATAAGCATCTTTGTAAAAAAATCATTTCTATCTAAAATATCTAAGGAATAATGGAGTAATGAGAAAGGATTGCCTATAACATTGAATCTTATTCTACTAAATGACATAGAAAAATAATTTATAAAATTTATCAAAGAATTTTAGAAATAATTGATATTCTTCTCCTCTTCAAGGAGAGTGAGGAATGAGTCATCTACGAAGTGGCCACTGACAAGATAATTCAATGAATTGGGTAGGCTAATACCTTTGGCTGGTCCTTGAGACACAAATGTAGCCACAACATTCAACACAAGCACATAGAAAGTGGGGGCCAAGGGAAAACCATATAAAGTAGATCTAAAAATCCCAAGGGTACTATATTGGTGACCATTTTTTGTTACACATGATGAGACATCAATAAAGAGTATTCTAAAAAATTGAATGAAACCAACCCCAAAGCCTAGAGATCAAAGAATGGCCAAAATAAAGGGGCATTCAATATAATCATAGGCCTCAGGAAAATAAATTTTTAAGAATAAATAATTTTACAGTGAGTTTCTTTCTCATTCCATACCTTCCCAAAATGTAATAATATTATAAATTATATACCTATCTTTTATGAAACTAGTTTTGTCTAGCCACATAATTTCTGTAAGGACATGACACACAATGAAGGAGAAAGATTTGGGGATGATACTATATGAAAATTTGAGAAAGTTGGTAGGCCTCCAATTGCATATATCTTATAGATATTTAGACTTAGCCAAGATATTAAGAATTACCTCATTTATAGATTTCCCTAATGAAATAGTTGAGTATATGTGATAGTGACTATAATTATTATAGAGATGGTTCTTAAATGTAGTTATGGTACATCTACAAATTTCATTATTTTTCACCATTAATGAAATTCCTTGTCAATTGTAGTAGGAAGATGAGTAGGGGGCCACTTTGTTTATGGATAGAGATAAAACACTTGAATTATGATCTCCTTCCTTACAGTGAGTAGAAAAGCATATTCCTTGAACTTGATAAGTTGACTAATAGAAGGGTCTAACTATTTATTATATATTAGAAAGATAATAAAAAATATGATTAAAATTTTACTTTTTAACCCTTACTCAAAGGTCATTTAAATAGTACGAATTATAAAATAAAAATTTGGTAAATTATTTAATATAATCACTTGGAACCCATCAAAAAGTAATGTAAACAAACCTCCATGAAAGAATCAAATTATATAGTAACATTATGAAATTGTTGCTCACACAATAGTATAACTCTAATCAAATAGTTAAGTGGATGTGATTGGAGGTTTTCAAGCTCAACAAGGATGACTGAACACTCTAGAAGATTAATAGGTCTAGGAGAGGTGAGAAAATTGCTAGAAAATTTCAATAGATGGGAAGGGATGATGCAAACTATCACTAAAATAAAGAAAAATCAAGACTTGGTTAAGATAAACTTGGTTGAGGTGTGTTCTTTTGAGAAATGACAACATTTAAAACTAATCATTAGTATGTATCTACTTTAGACCAAACTCTAAAAAAATCAAAGGGAACAAAAATGAAGGACCCTCTAGGAGGACAATAGCTTGAGTAATTGAACAAATAGAAATAAATCTATAGAAGAAATTTGGACTTTATCACCCTCCTCGACAAAGTGGATTTTCTCATTAGAGAGTGGACATATTTTACTAGTTTGGGGAAGTAATGAAAAATAAAATATTTTTTTATCACTATTAATTTTTTACTATTTGTTTTGCCAAAAAAGTGTATACCTTTCTTGATTTGGGCATAATTGTTGATAAATTGGACTCAATGAGGCCTTGATTTAGTGTTGTTAGGTATTTTACACATCCACATTAGGTATTGGGCCCTTGCAAATTGAATAAAATTCATGTCTTGAATGACTTTCATGCGTTTCTAGACTTTTATTGGTACTTTCCCCTCCCACTTTTGAATTAAATATTATTTTAATTCAAAAGTTAACTTTTCCCTCTTCTTCTATAATTAAATAATTATCTCATTTATTTAATTATTCATTATCCTTTTCTCTCTATAATTAAATAAATGTTATATATTTAATTATTTTTCCTTTCTTTATCTCCCCAATTAAATAAGTTTAATTATTTAATGTTGAACACTCCACCTTTCCCCTATAATTATAATTATTTAATTATTTGTTCTCACCTTTCTCTTTAAATAAATAAAATTAATATTTTATTTATTTCTCCTATGTTGGCTACCTAAATTAAATAATCTTTATTATTTAATTCTCTCCAACAACCTCTTTTTCTATGTCAATCTTATCTTCCACCTCAAGTCTTTATATATCCATGTCTTTTTTCTCTCAATCAACCTCCACCCTTGATTAAATTATTTTCTAATTTATTCTTGGCACTTGATCATGATCTTTATTAAGAAAAATTGTACACTCAATAAAATTGTTTATTTAACTTTAATAACATATGTTTTAAAAGATAGTAAAAATGGCTCTTGGAAAATTCACAATCAGCAATTCACGGACAGAAAATCCACCGTAAACAATTCGCTGCGGGAAAATTATGGCCACCAGCAATTCACCGCCATGGAAAATTAACCACCAAAAATTCATGCAATTAATTTTTCGCGCGGTGAATTCTCATGACAGTGAATTTTCCCATAATAAATTGTTGGCAGTGAATTTTTTCTCAATAAATTACTCGCGATAAATTTTCCATATACCAACAAAAATAAATATCTGTGCTCTATAATAGAGAAATGAAATGGACGCAGTTATAACTTTATGTAACCGACATGAACAATCAACTACTTTATAAACTTTGTCAACCTTTGTCACACGCCATTTAAGCCATTCGACAAGAAAACTAAACAGTAGAAACTGCATTTACAGATGGCGGTCTGGTGAACAGAGAATATATTGAATGCTTACCAAACCAGTGCAAGTGAAGCTTTCATTCATTTAAATACTCTAATTTAATATCCTCTATTCTTCTGGACAATGGGGCCGTACTAAGTTTACTTTTCTTTGGCGACTTTTCAAATTGCAGTGAGCATGAGGATAATAAATAGGATCCAGACAGCCAAGCAGAAAATCGAGTGAAGAATGAGAGAAAAATGCTTTGTGACCGATTCATTTCATCTTTCATGATTTTGGTTTTCCTTGGGAACATTTCAATTGCCAGTGCTACAACTTCAAAATAGTAAATGGGATATAGACTGCCAACTACCGTTAGTGAAGAAATAAAGGAAAATAGAGGGAAATAGTCAAAAATAGTGTAATTCAGATCGGTAAGTTAATTATCTTCTCAATCTAGTGGAAGAATTAAGTGGCGATTTCAATTTCATGAGTTTTATTTTCTTTGGTTACATTTTACATGGTAGTGACAGCTTCACAATAATAAATAAGAATCAGACTGCCAACTATCAAGGTTGGTGAAGCAGTAAAGTAAAATACAGAAAAATTGTGTGTAACCTAGATTTTCAAGTAAATTAACTCTTGAACTAATGGAAAATAGAGAAAAGTATCAAGTGGAGGAATTAATTGGCGATTTTATTTTCATGAGTTTTCTTTTCTCTGACTACATTTCAAATGGTAGTGGCACAACTTTACAATAATAAATGAGGTCCAGACTACCAACCAATTTTTTTTTTGAAAAAATAAATGAGAATGGAGAAAAACGGACTACAAACCAAATTAGCAAGTGAATTAACTTCTCAATTCAGTAGAGGAATTAAGTGTTGATTTCATATTTATATTTTTATTTCTTTGACTACATTTAAAATGGTAGTGATATAGATTCACAATAATAAATGAGATCTAGATTGTCAAAGCACTAAAGTTGGTGAAGAAATAAAGGAAAATAGAGAAAAATAGTGTGTAATCTATATTACCATGTCAATTAAAGTCTCAATCAAGTGGAGGAGTTAAGTAGCAATTTCATTTTCATGATTTTTCTTTCCTTTGACTACATTTTAAATGGTAGTGGCATAGCTTCACAATGATGAATGAGATCTAGATTGTCAAAGCACCAAAGTTGGTGAAGAAATAAAGGAAAATAAAGAAAAGTAGTGTATAATCTGCATTACTATGTCAATTAAAGTCTCAATCAAGTGGAGGAATTAAGTAGCAATTTCATTTTCATGATTTTTCTTTCCTTCAACTACATTTTAAATGGTAGTGGCATAGCTTCACAATAATGAATGAGATCCAGACTACCAACCACCAAAGTTGTTGAAGAAATAAATGAAAGTATAGAGAAATATTATGTAACAAAGATTACCAAGTCAATTAACTTTTGAGTTGAGTCTAGAGGAAATACATGTTTATTTTATCTTTGCAATTTTATTTTCTTTGACTAAATTTCAAAAGTTAGTGGCATAGCTTCACAATAATAAATGAGATCTAGATTGCCAACCACTAAAGTTGGTGAAAAAATAGCATGTAACCTACATTAGGAAGTCAGCTACCTTCTTAATCTGATGGACTATATTTCAAGCTTTTATAATATACCTTCACAATAATAAATGAGATCTAGATTGTCGGCCACCAAAGTTGTTGAAGAAATAATTGAAAATAGAGAAAAATGGTGTTTAACCAAAATTAGTAAGTCCATTACCTTCACAATTGATTAGAGGAATTTAAGTGTTGATTCCATCTTCATCATTTTAGTTTCTTTGATTGCATTTGAAATAGTAGTGGCATAGCTTCGCAATAATAAATGAGATATATTTTGCTAACCACAAAAGATAGTGAAGAAATAAGTAAAGATAAAAATATCTTTTAACTCACTCTAGTGGGAGGTCCATGAAGATGAGGAAAATTTTAAAAAATGTAAATAAAAATATAATTGAATTAATGGCTATTTTATCTATATCATTTTCCTTTCTCACATCAAGATTGAGCTAAAGTAGATGCACCCATGTCCATTTGATTTGCACCTTTTATTTTTATGATGCAGATTGATCTCTCAACAATATAACCTTCATAGCATGATGATTTTGATATGGATTCTATTGGGACTCAATCACATGAAACCCTTTTTTGGCTTGATTCCCTTCTCTTTTTGTTCCCATTTCATTATCCCTCATACATAACCAATCTTAGATAGCTTGTCATGGTTACAATATTTAATTTTTAATGTCGATTATGTGTTCCTCTCCCTTTTCCTTAGTCTGACTCTTCATAACTCAAAAATCCCAAAATTAGCTATGTTTGGAGATTATGTCAGACTTGCATGTCGTAAAACAACTTAATGGATATAAATATCTGAATTTTGGCCAATCATTTTATTTTTGTTACAAGAACCTAAATTGATAATGATGGTAGTTTTGGGAACCATGAATTTTTTCTAAATTTCATGTCCATTATTATCCATAAATTTCTCTCATGCCTTAACCAATTTTTCAGTGATGACATAAAAAATGTGATAGAGTGTTTAAGTGATGTTTGTCAAAAAATTATCTTGATTCATGAATCTTGATTGATCACCAATGCGGTTACTAGAAACTCCCTCTATTGCTAACATTATTCTCGATGGGGCTGGAGTCACCAGTTTGGGTGAATTAAGACACTGCATGTCCAAATTTCAAGTTCCATATAGTAGAGTGGCTTGGGTGGCCTAAATTTGGTTTGGTGAGGTTTTGATGAAATTGCACAAGTTTTGATGACTCAATGATTTGAGTAGTTCTAAGAGCTACTAGAAGCCTTTAATTCGTTCCAGGTTTTTCTCGAAGCACAATCATCAACATTGAATAATTTGGAATGTTTGAGTTTTTTAGTTGGTATTTTTTCTCCATGTCATCATCCCATCATAGCATATGTAAAGGTTTAGGCCGACACCTGATGGCCGATGACAGGCCAAAGGTTTGATTCTCATTAGCCTAATCTAAATTTGTGTAGTGAGGTTTCTTAATTGTTCTCACCTATATTTGTGGTTTGATTCATAGATAGTATGTGATAGGCTTGAAGGACAATGCTTGATTTGTTTGCTCCTCTTGGTAGAGTTTTGCATGGGTCCTTGGAAGTTTTTGAGGCCTTATGATTACAAGTTATGTATGTAGGCCAATGGCTTGACCCTTGGTGATATTGTGTTCTTTTTGCAAGGGTTTTCATTTTTTAATGTTGATAATTATTTTTTAATCCCATTTTAGTGCCACGTAAGTTTATGTGGTTTTTGGGTGTTTTGCAACCTAGTAATATTTTTCTTTTACCGACTCCCTCCACCAACCTACATTAGTGGTGATGACTATCCCAAATACTAGATTTTATTATGGTAGACCTAGTTTGGTTGCAAATGGTTTCCTTCCATATGTTATTCCATTTTAGGTGTGATTTATCTTGGGCCATACATTTGAGTTGTCTTATGGTGTGTTGCAGTTTGGGGTTGGGTGCCTTGGTGCATATTTAACGAAAAGATTTCATTCTAATGGAGATGTTGGTTATTTTCATGGCTACTAGAGGTGATGTAGGTGCATTTTTTGTGTACTGTTTAACCCATTCCATGACTAGTTACAAGATAGCTATGGATTCCTAGAGAATGTAGATAAATAAGATGCATGCATGGATATTGTGTACAAAATGTCTTCATCATTATTTGTATTTTCCCAAGAGGGTCTTTGATGGTTTTAAATATTCTCCCTTACCACATTTTGAGTATGATTATAACATGAAATTGGTGAATGTAAAAAAATTTCAAATCTTGCATGATTTATAATAGGCCCATGCAGGTTTCAAATGGGTGTATGTAGTTGAATGTGGATTACTAAGTATTCTCTCTATGTTTTTTCATAGCATATATGGCCAGATAATTTATTTTATGCTTCATCCATGGTTTTCTTGCTTTATTTCCATGAATCTATAGTCCATTAGATAGGCATCATTGTCTAGTCATGACTGTGAAAGGCTTAGTGTTGCACTACACATATTTTTTTCACACACACATACATAAATATTTTCAAAAATCAATCGAATGGAAATGTTCCTTTTTATTTTGGAAAGTTGAAGGGGTTGAGGCTTCTCAATTTACATATGAACAATCTCAATGGATTTATTACACTAAGTATGGGGGAAACATGTCAACTAGTCATTGGAGATTTCTAGAAACATATTATCTAGAAATACTCATGCATAGTTTCAATCTTTGAATTCATTGGCATGCTTAAATTTTTCTACCAACAACCTCTGAAGCAACATAATGTAAGAAGGATAGATAATAATATTTGAAAAAACATCATATTTTTGAAGTGAATATTTGGAGGGCTGTCCAATTCTAGAGAAATTTTCTTGGATACAATTTGACACTCCCCTCCCTCCTATGTATGATATGTAAGATATAAATGAAGATCATAGAAAAAAAATATGATGATATAGGATTGGACAAGGATTTTCACATGTATCAGGACTTTCCTCTATACTGTTATTGCTTGAAGTGAGAAAGAAATGGAGAGAAATACTTGAAGAAGGTTGACAAGATTTTTGAAAGGAAGTCGAGCAAGCGGAAGTAGCTTCCTACACTAATATAAGTAGGAGAGAGTTGCAAAAATTTCTTAAAAACTTTTAACTATTACAAATTAAGATGCACATACATATCATAAACAAATAAAAAATGAGCTTAGCACAAAGATTTTATGTAGGGAAAATCCTTTCGGGAGGAAAAACCCACACTCCAAAACAAAACCCAATTATATTATTTAGCAAAAATAAACAATTACAATATAATTGTAGAGCTATGCTCTTGTAGGAATCTTCACACTTCTTCACAATTCTGGAGTATTTTTTGTAGCATAATAGTGCTTCAATAAAATAACAACATACAAATCCAAAATACAAGTGCTCAATATATAAGAGCTTACAATGCATAGATTAAACATTTCTAAAACAATTGCCAAAGGATAAATTTGCAACATGGAAAGCACCAAAAACACTATAGACACACAATGGTAAGTTTCCAATTGTCACCACATGCCAATCTAAAAAAATCTACACTTTTCAAAATAGTTGCACCTAAAAAACTCACATTCCATGCAAACTCAAGGTGGAAATAGAAAAAACCATTTATTCACAACTGCACATATAAGAAACAACTTTCCAACTTGACTCATTCGAATAGAAATTGCAAGTATTAACTCACAAAGACAGAGTAAGAAAATCAACAACTTCAAATATTTAGAGAAAATAAATCTTTAGAAAAATCAAAGG
>VDFB02308268.1:0-18752 GCA_007258455.2 Sequoia sempervirens | reverse complement strand
CACCTCTTTAGCCTTCTCATTGTTTCTTAAATATTGGAGTCTCATTTATTTATTGTATGTTTATTTACGTGATATAACATGTGTCTTTATTTATATTTATATACTTGACCGTGTTTTTATATTACATTCAACTAAAATATATTTTATTTTGTAAAATTTTCAAAATTGCATCCAACCTTTTAGCAAGTTCTGAACTGAACTTTTACCCTTTGCTGTGGTAACCTGGATTTCAGCAACTCTAAGTTGCCAGTTCAGGTATGGGATTGAATTTGGGTATGCCAGTCAGTGATTTTTTTTTGCTGGTTCGGTGTGGCCTGGTATGTCTACAATATATATAATATAAAACATATATATATAAATATTCATAATAACTACATAAATATATTAAAAATTAATAAATATAAATATAATATATATTTTTCTTCATGTATAAAAACAAATAATTAATTTATAAAAAAAAATTAAAAATTGAAATAACTCAAATGATTAGCTTCTTGATGAGGTGATTTGGAGCATGTAAAATGTGAATGATAATAAGGGATGTGGGAAGATTGTCTTGTAATCGTATAAGATCTTGCCCATGCAATTATTTCATTGCATACAAACTAGGTCATTTGCACATGCGAGCATTTATTTGTAGGTGGCTTGGTGGGATTTCATGAAGAGCACAAGGGGGCGGGGGCAGCAGGGAAGGCGGGGGCGGGTGGAGTGAGGGGTGAATCAGTATATCAACAAACTTTTACCCTCTCAACTTTATCAACTTTTAAACTTCAACACAATATCAACTATGCAATAAGACACAATATGATCAAGTTGACACCAACAATTGTACTTTATGTTTTTATATGAAATTACAAAGATTGTAGACACCAACCTACTTGAATCATCAATTTTATAGTTTAGTAGGCACCAACCTACAAAGAGCACCAACCCTTAATTCTGATTTAGTAGACACCAACCTACAAGGAGCATTAACCCCTAATTCTGATTTAGTAGGCACCAACCTACAAGGAGCACCAACCCCTAAAGTTCGTAGGCACAAACCTACTGGAGGTACTAACCCCCACTTGCCAAGCACCAACTCAGCAAAGATAATAATTGAAAGAACAATGCTCCACCTTCAATGGATGATGGACAATACAACCACTCTTCCTCTTGATTTTATCTTTCTTGAATGATGTTCACATAAATCAGCATGTGATGAATTCACTTTTCTTTCACATACAAATTTGCCTCTTATATTCTCTTCATACACATTTGCCTCTTATAATCTTTTCATACAAATTTGCCTCTTATATTCTCTTCATACGTATTTGCTCAACACGTATAATCTATCTTCTTGTCTTACCCAATCATTCACACTCTCATTCTTCTTTTGTAATATATGATGCTTCTTTAAGATTCACACAAGTTCTTTAACTCTGCTCTTTTATTTCATATTTTCATTCTCACACTCACACACAACTTCTACACTTGCCTTTACACTTGCCTTTATGTCTTTAGTGATTCTACGAATGGATACAACCCCTTGAAATGGATACAACCATTTAAACAATCATTTCTTTTCACTAACAAATCTGCAAATAATCTTCTAAAACTTTGCTTTTCATTTGTTTGGTGTCTATGATATTCTTCTATGTTTTCCACACCACACTCTTCTTAATCTGCACTTTAGATGATATTCATTTTCATGACCTCCTGCTGTTCTGTTTTTACACAGCCTTCCACTCCACACCCACTTGTGTTTTGATGATATATCCGTTATTCCATACTCCAACACTCTACAACAACCCCTTCAAATCTAAAATGAATGTCAAATATATACTTTGATCCAAGGTTGCATCTCTTGATGAAAGAGCACTCCTCTTCATTTATTTGTGTTAGTCTTAATCTATTTTCTTCAGGTTTTTAAAAAACTTCTTTCAAATTCTGTTCTTCATTATTTGGCAGTCGCACCTGTAGACATACGACCTTTAAAATAAAACATATCTTTTGATTATGAAGTCACGTCTTTTAAGATAGGCACAACCCTTTGAGGAGATATCATAAAAAAAACGTCTTTGAAGAGACACACGTGCTTGAGTTTGAAACGCATCTCTTAAAAGAATGCAATTACTTCTCATAAACCGAGTTTGCTTACTTAGTTTGCTTTCATTAATTAATTCTCATAAACTGAGTTTAGTCAAAACGTCTCCTTTAAACATTAAACAATACATCAATCGAACTCAGTTACATGTATGATGTCTTGTGCACGTCCTGTAGAAGCACGTCCTGAAGCACTATTTCTGAGAAATGCAGCATACTGTATTACGTCCTGTAGCATTACAATCTGTAGCAATTGTTTCTCTCTAGTAAGAGGGTCGAGTTCTCGATGTTTTCTTGATCACTTGTGTACAGATGACAAACTCCATTAATCTCAGCAAACTCCATTAATCTCATGTTTTCTTGATCATTTATGGTTTTGATGTGTCGAGCCCTTGATATCTTTTGATGTATTTAGCAAACTCTTTCTGTGTGGAGGGGATTCTCTTCAGATTTCCGTCACCCAATATACTTCAACTTAATTACATATTGTTCAGACCCGTAACAGTATTGACATGAATTTCTGAATCATAGTCTTGACTTATTGATGCCATTATCGCATCCTTTACTGATGGTATGATTACTGACATTGTCTCTTCTTTCAGACTTAATGAATCTGATGTAGAATAGAGGTGTGATGCAAACTGTGACAGTCATAGCATTCATCCAATGCTGACTATCAATTTTCTAGATGTTCTTTCTTTCAAATATGTTATCTTCAGTTGTGCTCATCTTCTCATCATTTATGCTTATGTTATCTTCAGTCATGCTTATCTTGACATCATTGACTCCATCTTTTTCACTTTGACATCAATGACAACATTTCCAACATTTCAGTCATTGTTCTTGGTGTTTGCCTCTCGCTGTCAACTTTCCAATGGCTTATGTCAGGTTGCTTACATATAAGTGAGAGATGGCCTTCAAGGGCAAGATAATAGAGCATAGGTTTGCCAAATTTTTGATAATAGTTAAGGTATGATCCACTCGACGATAGTCATTATTCTCAGCAAAGAATTCATGCAAGCAGAGGGTAAGGCTCGTGTCAACATGGGCATAGCCACAGAAGTTGTTTGGGATAGCAATTCTATCTTCGTGACAAGGATATAATTGGTGTTTTGGTTGAGTGCTACATTAAACCTAATTTCAGAGGGTATTCAGAAGCGGTCATTATTATGCTGAAATAGTGGCTAGTGGCTTGAATATACATGGTTACATCTAATGGGGTCTTTTAGGAGTTTGTGGACAAGTAGTTTTCCTTAGGTTTGTGAGGTGGTGACTCTTCATCTTGCCTTTTGTAGTGCCCTCTCTAGCCAAGGGCAAATTTCATTGCCTAAGAGCACCCTAGTGGACAATTGCAAACATGGCAAGATTGATCAACATTGTTGAGGTTGAGGTGGTGATAAAGACTTCGATTTGTGGGGTCAATCTAGAGGCATTGGTGGCTTTAGATGTCGACAATGAGTTCTTAAAGGCTATTCCAAAGGGTAATGCAACCGTTTTGTTTTGTTTTGTTTTGCGGTGTAGTCTGTTCTTGTTAACAATTGTATGGTGATTTGAATGCAAAAACATTCATTGGGTTTCGTTGGTATGGTATTGGGTTTGCGCATCATAGGGTTAGGGTTTGGGCTGGTCACTTTGTTCTTGGTTTTGGTTGGTGATGGATATGTTTGGTAGTCTTTTTGTAATCTACATATGTAGGGATAAGCTCTGGTTTTTGTACTTGCTACTCTATATTAATATGAAGGCCGTGGGAACAACCCTTGATTTATGGATAAAAAGTGTAGAAAAAAACAATAAATATATATAGTAAATTAATTAATAATAAATATTTATCACATATAAAATTAAATCATTTCTTATAAAATATAAATATTTTCAATTATAAACTACCATGTGAATTTTAAACTAGAGAAATGCTTGAAAATGCCCTTGACTACACCTATGTGCAAATGCACTCTTTCTAAGGTTTCAGCTTCTTTGTTCAATAATTTGGATCATCTTTTGTCTACTAATTATCAAGAAACTTTCACCAACACTTCGGACTAGAAAATTGTGTATGAAACATTCTTGGTTGGGGCAAAATGGAGCCAAGTGTTTGAATCTCTATAACAGAGACATGAGCCATGGCAATATGAACAGTTTAGCCCAACAAAATGTGCCAAACATTTACATTAGAATTTATGCATCCAAATAACCCTTGAAAGTTTGCTTTTTTGACTATTTTTTGGGTTCGTTTGAGTTTGGAACCATACAAACTTTCATGCCCTCACCCACATTTAGACATTTCCAACTAAACAAAATACCCATCGATCCCAGCAGATCTTAAAAAGATATATATATATATATATATATATATATATATATATATATATATAAGTTTATGGAGATAATACCTAAGGAAAAGTGACACTAGTTTCATACTAGCGATTGGGAATAAAGAAGAATTAAATTAAAATTAAACTGTAAGTTATCAAAGGGCAGTGGTTAAATAAGAAAGGCTGTGACTCGTTCAAAGGGCAGTGGTTGTATGTGAAAGGTTGTGACTCCCTCAATAATAAGGTATAAAGGGAGATCATTTCATTGTGGAGAGAACATGAATTGTGAAGAAATATTATGACATATTCCAAGTGAATCTTACAGCCAAAGAGGTCGAAAACCCTTAACATCTCTTAGCAAGTTAGTGGACAAAAGCCCCTAACTTGGGTAGACACTAGAGACATTCATAGCTGCAAGTTTGAAGGAAGATTATAGCAGAAAAATCAAGATAAGGCCCATTCTCAGAATTATTCATAAAATTATAAAGCTGAATATAATAATAAAATTAATAATTTTATATAAAGTAATATTTATAAAATGTATACAATTGTTATTTTGAGTTAGGATTATTGTTTAAGGCAAAAATAGGAAATGTTTTAAAAAGGGACATTACAATTGGTATCAAAGCACAACAATCTTGCCAGCCTGAGGGTCTAAATCTAGCTAATAGATTGGAGCCAAAGGGCTCAAAGGGCCTTGGGAAGAGAAAGAAAAAAAATAGAGGCAGCACTACAAAAGGAAAACAAGCAAATTAGTGGTAAAACCAAGATGGCCAATCAAGATGAGTTGAAATGTTTATGGAACAAATGGCTGAAATGCATGAACAAATGATGAAACAACATGAGGAAACCGATCAATTACTCATCCGAATGATGCAAAACATGAATAATTCTCACGGACACACACAAAACAATGGGATAAAAGGTAGTGACACTAATTCGAATAGGGTAACCATAAATAACAATAGAAGTGGATCACCACCACGTCCTACCCAACCCACATTTGTACCTAGGACAAAACCCCTCCAAGAAGAAGAATTAAATCAAGAAGCATTTGAGGCTGGCATAGATGAATATTCAAGGATTGATCACGATGTTAGATGTGATAATCCTTTCATACAATTCTGCAATGCTAGGAATGAATCTAGGGGAAGACAAACTATGTTGCAAGGCAATAGAGATCTGCAACAAAGATTAAGCAAGATGTCACTTCCCACATTTGATGGTTTACGAAGAGTCACAATGAGAGCTTGGGTCCAAAAATTGGACACATATCTCTTGCTTAGTCCTATGATGGAGAGGAAGCCATCATGTTTGGTATTCTTTATTTGGATGGGATTGCACATGAGCGGTGGCATCATGGAATTGTCACACAAGGACATCAACGTATTGTGACATATGCTGAATTAAAACAGATACTTATAGATAGATTTGATCAAAAGCATCTAGAGAGACATTTCAAAGAATTAACATGATTGAGGCAGCAAGGATCAATTGAGGATTATGTGGCAAAATCTTAGAGAATTTCAGTCATGGTGACGGATGTTACCAAGGAAAGATTCACTTGTTCATTAAGGGTTTGCCATAGTCACTTTGGGGCTTGGTGAGCGCTCTTGAACCTACATCTCTACAAGATGTAATTCAAAAAGAATTGAGGTCGGAAGCTTCTACGAATAAGAGCAAGTTCTTCTCCAAGAATGCACCATTTGAGCAACCTAGTAAACCACTTTCACAACCTAAGTTATTACCTCCAAAGGCAAGCCAAGAAGAAGTTACTAAGAATGAGCTTCAAAGGAAGAAGTTGTGCTTTAATTGTAGGGAACCATGGGAGCCAGGTCATAGATGTTTAGGGAAAGGACAAGTGCGTTACATAGAAAGCAATGATGGATGAAGCATTGAGATTGGAAGTTTCAACGAATAAGAGCAAGTCCTAGTCCAAGAATGTACCACCTGAGCAACTTAGGAAACCATTGTCACAACCTAAGTTATTACCTCCAATTGCAAGCCAAGGAGTCACTAAGCATGAGCTCTGAAGGAAAAAGTTGTACTTTAATTGTAGGGAACCATGGGAGTCAAGTCATAGATGTTTAGGGAAGGGACAAGTGCATCACATAGAAGCAATTACAGATGAAGAGTTTGAGGAGGAAGAACCTGAACTTGAATATGTAATAGAAGAAGGCGAACTAGAGAAACAATAAGAAGTGAGGTTTACAAAGGGACATTGGCAACACTTTTAGGGGCACCCAAGTATCATCTTTTTTGAATTCATGGTGTTTTACAAAGTCATAAGGTGATTGTCTTAATTGATAGAGGTGCTAATCATAACTTCATTGATGAGGGTCTAGTGATAAGGATGAAATTGAAGGCTGTCAACTTTGAGGGTTTCAAGGTAGTTATGGCTAATGGATTCACTACCCCTTGTACACGAAGGATTCAATAGCTGGACATCGCTTTGGGAAGACACCAAATAAGTGAAAATTTCTATGTGGTAGGCATGGGCGATATAAATGTAGTTTTGGGCATTCGATGGTTACATTCATCGGGTAGATAGTATCAAGATTTTCAGAAGATGAAACTATGTTTCCAACATAACGGCAAGGAGGTGTTTCTACAATGACTATCAGATCAGATTGATCTTTGAAGGTTGTGACAGCCAGAAGGATGGAGAAGGCATTTAGACATGGGCAAGTAGAATGGGCAGCATAGTGTATGATCATCGATAAAATTCCTTCCAAAGAAGGGAAGACCACTCATTTTGATATTCAATCTATTATAGACAAGCATAGTGTGGTTTTCAGCAATTCCATCGGTACCTCCTAAGAGGGGTTTTGGGCACACCATCAAACTAGAAGAGGGAGCAAAGCCAATTATTACCACGCCTTATCGCCACCCAAAGAGATATAAGGAAGAGATTGAGAAAACAATTAAGGAATTGCTGGATGTGGGGCATATAGAACCTAGATCTAGCCCTTTTGCTTCTTCCGTGGTATTGGTAAAAAAGAGAGATGGGACTATGAGGATGTGTGTAGATTATAGGGCACTCAATAAAAAGACTATCAAGAACCACTATCCCATCCCTAGGGTTGATGAATTAATTGACGAACTCCACGATGCAATATATTTCTGTAAGATTGATTTGCGTTTTGGATACTACCAAATAAGGATGAGGAAAGAGGATGTTCACAAAACCGCTTTCATCCTAGTCTTACCATTTGTACTGACTAATGCTCCAACTACATTCCAATCTTGCATGAACCATGTATTCAGTAAATAGTTAAGGAAATTTCTTTTGGTTTTATAATTTTATTTGGCGATATATTGATTTATAGTAGAACTTGGGAAGATCATTTAAGACATATTGATGAGGTATTGGGAATACTTTAGCAACAATCACTATTTGCTAAAGCATCCAAATGTGAATTTGGGATGACTGAAATCTTGTATTTGGGGCATAAGATCAGTGCCCAAGGAGTTAGTGTAGATGAAGATAAAAAATCAAGGCAATAATAGATTGGCCTTAACCTAAGATTTTAACACATTTAAGGGGATTCGTGGGACTTTGTAGTTATTACAGAAGGTTTGTTAAAGGATTTTCAAGGCTAGCTGCCCCAAATTTAACTAAGAAAGGTTCTTTTTCATGGAGCAAGGAGGCACAAAGAGCTTTTGACAAGCTCAAAGAGATAATGAGTTCTTGCTTGGTATTAGCCATTCTAGATTTCTCTAGTCCATTTGAATTTAGAATGTGGCATTTCAAGAGAAGGTATTGGAGCCGTGTTAATGCAAAATAAACATCCAATAGCCTTTGAGAGTCACAAACTCAAGGAAACAAAAAAGAATTATTCTATTTGTGACAAAGAAATTCTGGCTATTATGCATGCATTAGCCAAGTTTAGACAATACCTAGTTTGTGGGAAATTTATTGTTAAGATTGACTGTAATAGTCTAAGGTTCTTCTTGAATCAAAAGGATTTAAATGATAGACAGGAGAAGTGGGTTAGCAAGTTACAAGTCTGTGATTTTAATATTGAGTACATGAAGGGTAAAAATAATGCAGTGGCTGATGCCTTGTCACAAAGACCTCATTTATGCTCTATGACGGATATTTTTGCTGATTGGAAAAATTCTATACTCGTAGAAAATGCCAAAGATGCATTGGCTAATGATATATTGGAAGGCAAGCTACAAGATGACAATTATAAAGTAATAGAGGAGCTCATTCTCTACAAAGACAGAATATATCTTGTCCCAAGATCGAAAATGAAAGAAAAGACTTTAAGGACATATCATGATCCACCATTGGTTGGTCATCAAGGGTATTATAAAACATATCAACAAGTGAGGGAATTATTATCTTGGAAAGGCCTCAAAGGGGATGTTTTAAAACATATCAGAGAATGCATGATTTGTCAAAAGAGCAAGATAGAGCAAACATTTCCAGCTGAGTTGTTACAACCTTTGCATATACCAAACCAAAAATGGGAGAGTACTTAGATGGATTTCATCATGGGGCTCCTGAAAATACAAGGAAAGGATTGTATATTTGTGGTAGTAGACTAGACAAACTAAGTATGCTCATTTTTATGTCATATCTTCCAAATATAGAGCTCCACAAATAGCTGATCTCTTCTTTAAGGAAATATTTAAACTACATGGACTACCTAGAAACATCATAAGTGACAGATATAGTAAATTCATTAGTTTATTTTGGCGAGACCTCTTTAGGTTGACCAGAAGACAACTCATCTCAAGTACTAGCTACCATCCTCAAATAGATGGGCAAATGGAGATCATAAATAAGTGGCTTGAAAGGTATTTACTATTTAGGGAATTATCTCACAGGGGAACAAACAACATGGGTCAAATGGTTATATCTTGGAGAATATTGTTACAATTCTACCCATCATATGTCAATAGGAATAACTCCCTTCAAGGCACTATATGGGCACAAGTAGTATCACTTGGGGATTTGATTCTTACAGATAGTAGAGTCCCTGGAGCACGAGACTTGGTACAACAAAGTATGGATATTTTAAACACACTCAAAGAAAACTTACAACATGCCTAGAATCAGCAAAAGATGTATGCTGATCACTATAGATTAGAAAGAACATTTGAAATTGGAGACTTGGTTTTCTTAAGGTTACAACTTTATAAACAATCCTCCCTCAAAATAAGTGGTGTAGAGAAACTCAAGCCACGATTCTATGTACCTTAGAAGGTTATAAGAAGGATTGGTGAAGTAGCTTATGAATTGGAGTTACCAGAAATAGTAGAATGCATAATGTCTTTCATGTATCTTGCCTCAAGAAGGTGCTAGGTCATCATACCTTTTTCCCATTTCTTAGACATAGTTTACTTCATCCTCATAACATATTTTAGTTTGAAAAACCACCATTTTGTGTTTGCTTTTGTTGGTTTAATAGATTGTTGTCTCATCGTGTGCCGGCATTGTTGATGGATTTCTTTTCTTATTAGAGTAATTTTGTTATTTGCCTAGTCATTTTCTCATTGCCCATATAGGAAGTTTGACTTATAGTGCAAATAAAAGGTTGATGCTGAATTTTGTTTTAAATAACTTTTCGAGGGCCAATATAAAAGAAATTGGAAGTGGCCCACTTGTAGATTAAATTTTCTTCAAGGGGAACTTAGGAGACATATTTGAGGATTTCAATATAAGCTGAAAATATTGGTGGAAGTGTATATACATTGCATGTGCTGATAGAAGAAGAGAAGCAGTAATGTAATGGAAGATAAGCTGGTTGCAAGTGATGAGTGGGACAAGCTATGTCAAGGAAAAGGGGAATAGCAATAGAATGAGGTACTGCATATGAAAGATTGAGTTTCTTGTAGGTTGTGGCAAAAAATGAAGCAATAAATTAGACAAATAGGTTATGGTAGATGACAGCAATGATGCTACAGATTGTAGGTAAAGGTTGCGATTGAGAATGGTGTGGAATGTGATGAAGAAAGTAAACTGATGTAATCCAATGAATTAAGATGGAAGTGTTGCTTGGGAATGAAGCTTGTGGGAATCGATTGCAAATTGCAGAGTGAGTAAAGAGAAATGGCTAAATGTTGACAAAGATGAGAGAAGTGGGTAGGGTAATAGCAAGGAAAGATTTAATTGTGAAGATAGAATTGAACAGAATATTAATCGTACAATGGAGGAATGTGGTAGAAATGGAATGGGTTATTGAGGAAGCATGGGTGGTTGAAGGTTTTGATACTACCTGTAATTGACCAGAGGTCTAAAAAATTGAATCCAAAATTCCAGTCCCCAC
Source organism: Sequoia sempervirens (assembly GCA_007258455.2). Taxonomy (NCBI): domain Eukaryota; kingdom Viridiplantae; phylum Streptophyta; class Pinopsida; order Cupressales; family Cupressaceae; genus Sequoia; species Sequoia sempervirens. The sequence continues at coordinate 8,074 of VDFB02308268.1, read as the reverse complement.
TTGGAGAAAAAATTATGATTCAAGACCTTTTGAACTTCAGAAAGGTGGCTGATTTCTTACTGATTATCTGCCTTAGAGTTTATTCTAAAGGCATTGGGGAATTGGAGATTGTTTAGAAGTTCATGACATATGCTATGTACCGCCTATGGCTTGTTTGTGATGCACTAACAAAAAAAGAATAAGAATGGAGCTGTGCATCAAGCTGCTGTGAACATCTGCAGCTTGATGCACAGCTCTATTCTTATTCTTTTTTTTTTGTTATCTCTTATGTAGGGGTCTCTTTGCACTTGTTTTCAGGGACTGCATAATTCTATCTAGAAGATTCTATTTCTCATATTTGAAAATAAGATTGCAATGCATATCTAATTGTTTGGATGTGAAGAGCACACAGAAAATACTGAGGGCGGGGGACAGGTGAATCAGTATTTCGAACTTTTAAAACTTAAAACAATCAAAATCAGCAATGTAAACAGTAAGAGCAAGCATAAGACAAGATGAACAGGATTTCACGTGGAAAACCCTTTCGGGTAAAAAACCTTGGCAGAACTATGCTTTTATTAACTTCAAATGGGCACCAACCCAGGAGACTACAATCTCCAGATTACAAAAGTGAGCACCAACTTCCTTGAAGCACCAACTTCAAACAGCTGAAGCACCAACTCCAGCGTGAGCACCAACTCACTGAGAAATATCTCGACACTGTAACTCTGAATTCAACGCTTTTATACTCATATTTTGATCAAGACTTGCTGATTGCATATACTGACATCTGAGCACATCCCATGAATTCACACCTTCAGCATGACTTCATACACAGTCCAATGATATTGATACAAGAAATAAAACCATCTTGAAGCTGAACTACTCCCAATACGAATGCTTATCTCATAAAAGGACCTTCATGAATTTTGATATTACTGCCCAAATTCAAGAATGACCATCACAAACTTATTGAATCCTCAGAACAGAAAAAAAGCTTCACTCTCAACACAGAGATACCCACAAAACTTCAGCTTAAGCACTTCTATTGGAATATTTTGTCATTGATGTCAAGGTGTTTGACGTGCCTGCTTGGTTGAGCTAAGTGTTTGTGTGCTCGAGCTACCTGGTTGTGTGCTTGAGCTGCCTGTCTTCTTGGTTGAGCAGTTTGAGGTCCTTGGTTGCTTACTTAAGCTGCGTGGATGTCTGTTTGAGCTACCTGGCTGTCTGCTTCAGCAGGTTGCCTGTGTGCTTCAGCGGTCTGGTTGTCTGCATCAGCAGCTTGCTTGTCTTCTTGTCTAGATATATGCCATGTCAGCTATGCCATATCAGTTTTGTGTCAGTTTGAATAGTCTTATGACAAATGGCATGTTGAATAGTCTTTGAGGTCGTTTTTTTTATAGGCAAAATTTCATTAATATGGGTGGCTTCATTATATGCATCGGATTAATGTTTGTGGTGGCAATTTTTTTATTTGAAGTCGGCTAAGTAAGATTTCGACTTCATTAAGGTAAAGGATATCATGGCCTATTTTATATTACCCCTGGTGGATATTCTTGTTTGGTGGCATTGAATTTCCTTGTGTCAGGATATCTTTCATTTCAGGTTAGTGCCATGTGTATGCTAGGTGCAGAGACGTGATGCAGTTGTCAAGTTTTAAATATGAACTTTCTTGATCATATATTTTATGAATAGCGCGGTGGCATATTCAGAAGGAGGAATTTCAATTTAAGAGTCTATGTGCCTGAAGCAGAGTTGTGAATGATTTTTTGCGGTAATTTTGAGTTTTATCATCGGGCTATGAAATGATATCATTTACTCTTGTGTGTCGGTTTCATTGACGGGTTGAGGAGTTTATTTTTGAAACAGAGCAAGCCTTAAAAGTGCGATACTTTTGAGTGGACGACAATCAGGCTTTTCAAGCAGCGTCGGTTTTTCAGATTGTAGAGGCCCGATATTTTTAAGTTGAAGAAAATATTTTTTTTTTTCATTTGCTATGAGTGCTATTTGAAGACATTTCTTTTTAGGAGTCATTGAAAGGGAAAAATCAAAGGAATGTGATGGAGAAGTCAGACTGAATGAAGATAGTGTAGCGCATACTCATTATGAGGAATCGTGTCTGTGTTAAGCAGGAGGAGATGTGTTTTCCAGAGCATTTAATATGACTAGTTTTTGAAACGCCTTTTGGGATATGATTCGAATAAATTTATGCTATCATGCTTTCTCTGCTGACTTAATGGCTTCAGTGATATTGGTGGCGGCATCTATATTTGGCATCGATTTCTGAGGTTGAAACGGCTTCTGCTTATCTCTTATTGGTCCCTGCCAAGAATAGCTTTGGCTTTTACTTCGTTTGGCAGAGTTGTTTATTTCCTCTTCCAGCGTTTTTAACATGTTGACTCATATACTTGCATGTGGATATCATGCTCATTAAAAAAAGATTTCTATATACCATTTGTTGGGAGTCAAGACATTGATGGGTCGAAATGTGTGAAGACTTGATGCTGAGTGTTTTCAAATGTCTTCGGTATCTTCATATATAGAAGACGGCTTCAGAAATTTATTTCTGGCAGCGTATATCTTTATTGCTTCAGATTTTATTCCAAAAATGGTTTTTGGAGTGACGACTCATATAGAATCAGGCAGCTTATATATATCAAAACTTTTTTTTAGAGTGTGTAGGCTGTATAAAAGGAGACAGAGAAGATTTTAAAAATGTTATGCTGAAGGTGTATATGGCAGACTTTAGTGTTGAGGCTGCATAATGCTTAATGTGGGCGGACTGTTATTGCTCACCTGAGTAATAGTTATATGAGGTGGCTTATTGTTGGTGCAAAGGGTATTGGAGTTGGTTTTATGTCCACATCTGTATGTATGGTAGCATGATGTCTTGAATACAAAAATAGCTATCACCTCTATTAGCATAGATATGCTGCAATGAAAAGAAAACTAGTGACAGAAATCCTGTGATATTTATCATGATCGGTGTGCAGTATACTGAGAGATGAAAAAGCTTTTGAGGTGTTAAATCCTAGTGATGAGAAGGCACTGGTTAAGCTGCTTCGTTTGAGTTGGTATGTGTTCAGAAATATATGATAGCATTGAACTGCATAATGCACTAGCTGATTGAAGAAGATTGTTTGCTTGAGAGACATGACAGGGTGAAATGTCTGAAATCATTGTGAAGGAGGCAGTACTGCTTATTTCTCTGTGTGAAGGTTATTTTTGCATCGGGTGTTGAAGTCTTCTATGCATGAAAGTGTGATTTGGTGTACAACAGAACAATGATGTGATTTCAGTTTGTGATTATGAGCAGATTGCTTTCTGTTTCAGCAAATCAGATCTTAAGAGGTGGTTGGTTCTGCCTGCTATATACATGTTGATTAAGAAGAGTCTAGTTTGAGTTTGTGATCATTTTGAAGTAGTATTCAGTTTATGTAAGAAAGCAAATTGGAGAGGTTATATACTTGGAGATTTTCATTTGAGATAAACATCAGAATTGTAGTGTTTTGATTCAAGGAGTTATCTGTTACAGAAGTTAGTGTTCAGTTTCAGCATATATGTGGAAAGGAGCCTCACAGTTCATGTGAAGGCATTGTTTAAATTAGTGGTCTGCAGATTTGTATTCGAAGTTTGGAGTTGGTGCTTCACCCACTGGAGTTGGTGCTTCGGTGTTTTCAGAGTTGGTCCTTCGAAGGAGAGTTGAGTTGGTGCTCTCGGTGGGTTGGTGCTCACCTGTTGGTGCCCTTTGGAGATAAATAAAAGCAATATTTTGCCGTGGTTTTTAACCCGAAAGGGTTTTCCACTTGTTAATGGTGTTTGATGATGCTCTTAATGTTCTGATTTCTGATTTACTTGATTAATCTGGTTTCAAGTTTTAAAAAGTTCTGAAATACTGATTCACTCCTTCCCCCTCTCCCCTCTCAATATTTCCTGTGTGCTCTTCAACTTCTCCATACGAAGTGGACTCTATCACCCATGTGTATGTCTCAAGATAGATAGCACAGGTCCTTTAAAGGTATACAATAATGAAACAGCAGAGGCTATATCATCGACCATTAACAATATACGTGATATACTTAGAGAATAAAATCCACACTGATGCCACGACTCAGAATTAATGCTACGCACGTCCTTCTCCACAAAATCAACTCCGAATGAATGTAAAGACCAATCCAATTCTGAATACGGCGAAGGTTTTTAAGCAAATACACACTACATCAATACACAGCTGCTCAGATTATACCATCAAATGGCATTAATCACACCGCACAAATGTGAGATCACACTGAAAAATACACAGGTCGACACTCTATCACAGACCGTGCCAAAAGTGGAACCAAGGGCGTTTCTGATTATTACGTCTCCCACAGTAAAAAGTAATCTGCTCCACACAACGTCCTCTTCATTTCATTCCTGTTTCATCTTCACGAAAGCCTCACAGGGAGACGCAAAGTAACTCACACAGCACCCATAATACTTAGCTCATACCAAGGATAAAAGAGTAGTCACATTCTAACTTCACCGTATATCATTTTTTTTTGAATGAATGCCGTCAATATTGTCCCCAATATTTCCAAAAATCAGTAACTCCCCTTTTTTTTGAGTGAGGAGAATAATAAGTACACAATTAAAATGCCACAACGGGCCTGAGCACATCCGCGGACATACTCATGAATATAATTAATGAGTCGAATCTGAAAGAAGCTTCACACGCTGCTCAACTCTCACAGCCCGTATCTCACAAAAGAATGATAGAAAAAATTATTTGAATGACTACGATAGTGTATATAAACTGATCATACACACCCTGATACTCATGTAACAGCGACTTGAATAATATGCAATAAAAAGATTTCCACAAAGTATACATTAAACCCGTCCGGGAGTATTAAGCCGCCCACAACCACAACTTGAAAGATTCGCAGAAGAGTCGTTTTAAAAAGCTGACAACGAAAAGCTCAACATAACCATATGCTGTCTCACAAAATAAAGCCACGCTGAAATTAGAAGTCGTCAGAAGAAAATAAAGGAACCGCCACACTAAGTGGACAAGGCGTTACACAGGGAAGAATCCAATTCTTTGACTCGTTAAATCTGACTTGGCACAAATCCACCTGGCATATCTGCCACGGTGAACTTCAGAAACAATGAACAATAAGTTCAAGACTTCCTTAAAAATCATTATCCGAAATTCTTCAAACAAAGGCTTTATTGAATACAAAGGTAAAGCCATCACCACATAGAACTAAGACTGAGGAGCAAGAACAATGTAAACGTAGGTAACATGATTAGACAACCTCTGCAACAAGGACAAAATATATGCCAGTCCTTTGACATCAATGACAATATGTGCAACAGGATGTATGTTACGATGCTTTTATTAAAATAGGCAGGCAGCAGGGTGCTGTTTGTATCTGGAGCGAATGCCTGTTATGTATCCACTAATAAGTCATATACTTTTTCTCACAGCTATGACTTGTGATTAGCAAGTTTCTAATTTCCTGCATGTAAGACGTGTAATCATGTAAGAATTATTTTTTGCATGGTTTGCTTGGGTTATCAAATTGGAGTTGAAAAGTATCTTAGTGAAAATTAAAAAATTGAAAGAATTCAGACACCTGAGGTTCTTTGTTCCCTGCCTTGTGGTCATCTTCTGCTTTCACTGCTCTGCAAGGTTTTCCTCTTTCATATCTATTTATACTTGTACTAGTTAAGGGGTTACCTTTTCCTTTTAGGTTAACCCCTGGATGTCTATTTCTTTTTTTTTTCTTGCTTATTTTATTTGCTTCAAGTCTAGGGCCCCTTTTACCTTAATCCTTTGCTATTGGACCTGACGTATGTTCCAGTCCCTTTGATGTATTCTTGGTCATTTATGGACATTAGGTTAATTTCTTTCTTTAGTCTTAGTATTCTCTTTTAACTAAATGGGAGACATGTAAATAGAATTTGCTTGGGTATAAGGTACAAGCTATTCTGAAAGTTTTGATACTGTAGGATTTTAGAATGTTCGAATAATTTTGACATAGATATTGATTTTTTTGGTTGTGTAACTTCTGTATATTGTAAATACTATATGAGTCTCGTTGATTATTTGCAGGTTTTTGCATTATGGTACAGGGCACCTGAACTATTATATGGTGCAAAGCATTATGGTTCTGGCGTAGATATCTGGGCAGCTGGCTGTATTTTTGCGGAACTAATACTCCGGAGACCATTTCTTCAGGTGTGTGTTTTTTCCTATTATGTTTTAAAATCTCAGGGCATTGATAATTCAGGAATATTTTAGGTTTTGTGTTACTATAGATTAATATAATGTATCACCTGCATTATTTAGTAAATCCAGATAATCAAAACAAGGATCAAGCTGACTCATCAATATCACATAATTTTTTTAATGATGATCCCAGTCATATTAAAAGCTAGAATATTGAAATTTAGCATAGATATTATATCAGACAAATGCATACCACTTGAGATTGTTGATTACCAGTTTCATGGGACCTGGATTTAATTCTTTCTCTCTTTGGGGATTATATTCTCACAAAACTCAAAATTTTTGGAATCCCAGAAGATAACTATTGTGGATGCAAGTAAAGTTTCCAGTGGGTCTATACAGCTTCCACGAGGAGCTTCAATTTCTCTTTTTTAAATGCCATTTAAAAACAGATACAGGATATCAAACTTATATTGTGAGGGCTGACAGACAGGGCTTATGCGCTGAATTCAGATTTCAAAAGCAAGCAGTGGCATCTAATTATATCTGCAAACCATCAGACAAATGAGAAATAACTTCATAATTAAAAATAGGAGAATAGTGATGAGAACATCTGTCAGCAAAATGGTTATGGTGTCAAAGGAAGTCCCTAGGTTTATCAATGAAAATCTCAAAGAGTCAGCAATAGGGCATCCCTGTAGGATCTGTGGACTTTGTCAGAAGTTAAAAAGAGTGTCATTAACTAAAAAATGTTGGAATTATTTTAAATGTCAAGTTAGAAGTTGAATTAAAAGTTGAGTTCCATATTTTTAGAGTTGTCGGAACTCCTTATGATAATCAAAAAGTGGTTGTTGGGTTGTATATTTTGAGCTGAAGTTTGTTGTTTGATCTATTAAGGTAATGGGGTGATTGATCTGTGAGTCAATAATCACACAATCTTCACTCAAGAGTCACTTGACAAGTTTGAGAGTAAGAGTGGGCTCAACAAATCTATAAAATGCACAGAATCATTGGTAATGATTTGATAAATGACAAAGCAAAACATGAAAGAATATTAGTGGGCTGGAACATGGTAGTAACTCACAAGAGTTATTTATAGCATTTTCTAGGAGAGGAAACCTTGGGAATATTTGGTTGTCACTTGGGAGGCTGAAGATTATTTTAATTGAAGAGTTATTTTTTTATACAAGAATGACACAACGATGCCTTTGATTGTTAGAATATTATATTCTTATGTTGTCAATGGTCAATAATTTAATGTAATGAGTTAGTTTAGGTTTCTATTGTTTCTACAGTAGTCAGTAGTTAGAAGTAGATAGACATTTAATGTCTACAGTATTTTGGTTCTTCTTTTTATTGTAACTTTTTTCTTTTTGTTAATGCAAATAATCTTCCAGTTCATAACTGAACATGGTATCAAAGCCTAAAAAAAAGAAAATACTTTTCTAAAAATTTCAAACAGAAATTTTTCTGTTTTTGAGAAGTTTTTCTTTTCTAAAAATCTAAAGGCTTAGTGTGTTATCACGCCTAGGGTTTTCTATTTTGTTTCTGGTGCCTGTGGGTTCGTCGAGGGCTTTTGGGAGCTATTAGACTTTTTTCATGCCCTCATGTGCCCTCTGTGAAAAAAATAAAAATTGCAGGTATTTTTGGCAGACTTGTGCCCTAGACCCGCATGATTTGAAGACGTTTTTTTCTCCTCTATGGTGCATGATTAGACGCGTTTTTTGGCCCGTGTTTTTTCTGCCCTCCTTCATGGTCGCGACTTTTCTTTTAGTCGCATCTTCTTGCCGACCTGGGCGCATTTTTTACTTGCCTCTGGCGCGATTTTAAGCTCCTAAAAGTCACGTTTTTCGTGATCTCTTCTAGCCGCATTTTTTT